>KE525157.1:656452-765714 GCA_000441895.2 Anopheles sinensis | reverse complement strand
CCACACACACACGCAAACACAAACACAAACTCACAATAACAAAGCGAAAAGTCTCTTAATATGCGGTGCGTTTGATTGTGGATATGGCACGTGCCGGACTGGAAAAGCCAACCCCACTCTTTGACGTGCAGTTGCATTGTGCTGCACTCCCTGCACTCGATTGGGCGATAATAATTGCATCATCATAGAGCTACCGACAGTGCACAGTGGTCGCAAAAGGGGGGGCATTCACTGGAGCAAAATCGTACTCTTTCGGCGTGCCGTGAAAATGCACACAAATAAGGATATTTGTGAAGTATCAATGAAGGTTTAATTTATTCCTAAGAACGTAGGGAAATATTTCTTTTTTCGTACGTTTCAACTCGGATGTTCAGGTTCTACAATTTGAACTGCAATTTACTCTTTTGAGTTCTTCTTTTGACGTTATTCTGATAATGTTAATTGAAAATAAAGGTTTTATTTTGAATTCATAGAAACATTTTTAAAAATTAAAATGTATTAAAAATAGGATGTCAAAAGACTCACTTTTATTTAGCTTTGCCGATGTTTTTACATTTTGATTTTGAACAATTACACATAAACCAAAGATTTGTTTTAAAAAATTGCAAATATAAAAGAATGTGAAACAGAAAAGCAAACCACTGTGCGGCGGAGTGAAAAATGCGTTCAATAATTTCTGCATCAAGGCACCGAAGCCGTACTCATCTCGGATGGGCTGGATGAGAGGGGGAAGAAGGGCAACAGAGGAAGGTGACTGTAACCTCAATCATTATTTCCTCACCGCAGCCAAATTGCCTCCCTTCCCCCCGCACGAAATTCACATTCAGTTTGCCGTTTGTGGTGACAGCTCGAAGTCGCCCTGCAAATTTCGATCGAACCGGAAGTTCGAGGAGGTTTTTCCGGCTCCATCCGGCACGTCTTTTCCGGGCAAATTTCCAGGCGGGCCAAAGCCAAACCGGCACCGCATGCACCGCACGCACTAATCGTTTGCTTAATTACTCGAAAACGGAGCGTCCGGAAGGAGTCCGAGGTTTGGAAAAAGTGCCACAAACAATCGGTTGGTGAAGTGGTGGGGAGGAAACCGGGGGAGAAGGTGGTTACTGTTACAGCGAGGATAAACTTTTGCACTTGAGGGTCAGGGTTCACCTGAGTTTCCGGAGGTGAGTCGAAAACAGGAAAACCAAAGGCTATAAAGAGCAAGTTATGGAACTATTGACTGCTTCACTTTGGCTGGAAAATGGTTCATCCATTGATGAACGAAGAGAAAACGCGCAGAAGAAGCAGGTGAACAGTAATTTTTCCGATAAGTGCAACGATTTAAAATTAAATCGAGTAAGGAATTCGATCTAAACAAATAAATTACTTTTAATTTCTCCCATTTCTACAAAACAAACAGAAGAAACATATAAATCTGCGGAAATGCCAGCAGAAACCAATAAAACGAACCAAACCAACCGAATAACCCGATACAGGAAGTGAAAGAGAATTGCCAAATGAACCGTAAACCGTTAAGAAAAGGAAAAGTACGAGCAAAACTGATACCGAAAAAAGGTAAATGCATAAACTTTAAGTGCTCACTTCAGAGGCCATTTAATTTCTCCTTTTTCTGTGTGCAGAACTTTATACTATGCTGGGTGTTTTGCGAAAAGTTTTCATTTCTCGCTTTTACTCGCTGAAAAGAAAAAAAAGTTGACCAAAATGCTCATCTGTGGGTGGTTTTTTGAATTTTAAAAGAGATTTCACAGGATAAATTACTTCAAATCAAATGGAAACGGTAGCGAAACTTTCTTTGAAGGAATGTGTGGAAAAATACACAGCGACTTCACTTCATTCCTTCAACTTTCTAATCTGTATTCAGTGCACCTCCAAAACCCCATTCCGTTTTAACAGACAATGTAACGCGGACAAGCTCAATGTAAATGTTTGGGAACACAGCGTTGCAGTGTGAACGATCCCATACAAAGTGCTTACAATGCGAGCAAACGGATTTCCAGTGACAATGCGCAAATAAGCGCACCGTCAAACAAACGGAGGCTCGAAAAATCCCCATCAATGTGTGTGAAAACTGCAGCCGGTGTATGAATGTGCTGTCTAAATGTTTGTGTGTTATGTATAAGCGAGCGGAAACAGCAACACAACAAGAACAACACACACACAAATACACGCGCACACAATTCTTTCTAACCGGGTTGTGGGGTTTGCCTTGAACATCTATGTTATATTTCATTTCAACTTCGTTTTTGTTCGTTTCTTCGTTTTCTGAATGAATGAATGTGAAAAACGGAGAAATTGTGCATCTGCATGCTGCACGTGCAGTGAAGCTCTTGCAGTGCAGCACAACATTGGTATACTGGGTGATGTACAGAGCATGCCGAGGGTTTGTAGCTTGAGTTTAGAGCCTTCAATCGAGGCTTTCTCGAGTTTTCCCATTTGATAGCAAACGTAAACAAAAAAAAAACAAACACTAACACACAAATTAAACTCCCACACAGACAGACAATATACGAGCTAGAATTAAAATTAAAATTGAAGAGAACCTATAAGAACCCTCCCCCAGTTAGTAGCAAGTAGTTTCTAGAACATGGCTCTAAGCACAGTTTGGTAAAAGGAAGGAGGGGGTAAAAAACGGGGAAAGATAAACACTGTTAAATACATTGCAGAATATTTTTATCGCCAGCAGGCAAACCAAATTTCGACCTTCTTCGTGAAAAAACTTCGTCACTATAAGCTTACTATAAGACGTTTTTTAAAAAGCATAAATAAATTACCGGATCGGGTGAGCAACGCAACATTGTGAGACCAACCGGGTCCAAGTGTATGTGAGTGTGTGTGTGTGTGTGTGTGAGAGAGAGAGTGGGCTTGAAAGGAGAAAAAACAGTACGTATTAATAGTAATAAATCTTACATTTACGAAGCTGAAGGTAGTGCCAGTAGAAATAGTGTTTTCATTGTTCGAACGCATTGCAGAAGTTTAACATACCGCCCGACGATAGTTGTTGATGTTTGACAGTTGTTGTTTTGTTTCCCACCTTTCCTCCACCCGCACCCGCACGTGTTGAAAGTGACGAAAGGTGTGATGAAGAAAAATGAAGAACGATCACGTTCGGGTTTGAATTTGCACCGACATGAACTGCCCAGCTGGCATCGTATTGTGTCGTGTTGTCCAAATGTGATGGATTCTAAATGTTTCTACCCGCCCTCCCATCTTCCTACACCCAACCCTCTTTCCATCAGAATGATTTAAGGACTGGAAGAGCAGAAAGTTGGATAATGAAAAATTAATTCATGTTAGCAAAAAAATTCTACGATGCTAACAGAGGAAGGACATTAGGAGAACGAGTATTTCCACAATGTTCGTCGCCATTTCGGGGGAGATCGATGGTTTCATGTGGATGTGATGACATCCCACGGTAGCAAATTTATATATCAATAACGAACAATATTATCGCAGACAGCTGTTGAGTGTGTGTGTTTGCTGTTTACTACTAAGAGTCTGGCCGAATGTTTGCGACACCAGGCGCCTCCATCCGAAGGTAGGCCACCAGGCGCCTCCATCCGAAGGTAGGCCACCAGGCGCCTCCATTTGCAAAGCGGGGAGAACAGAAAAAAAAGATCTATCGAACACATAAACAATCTGCTCTGTTTCGCTCTTTAAAAAATAAATAAATAAAATAGTATCTAAAAAGTGGCTTAATAGGAGAGCCTAGTTTAACAACTTACACCTGGATCGTGAGGAAAACTCAGTCGGAAGTGAAAACCGAATTGTAACACAGTGTCCGATCGTAATTAACGAAAATAAGTGGTTTCTGGCATTAGAAACTAGTTCTTTCCCATTGTTTTTCTTCCTTTATTTTCCAACACTTTAGCATTTCATAGGCGTAAAAGGTAGTTGCATAATTGAAAGTGCAGATAGTACTTCACATGCCCGTAACTTCCAAAATCCACAGTTATGTTTTGTGAGATGAGAGGGATCTATGCAATTGGGTTTTATTAAAAGCCGATCCAAAGGACCAGTTTCCGAGGTACTGCGCTTCGTATGTGAACAATAATGAATAAACATAAGAAAGGTTCTTCGACGGTTTCCTGGCAATGGGCGGTGAGGGCGGAAGGGGCCTGGGTTCTCAAAAATGTAAAGGAAGCGAACGCGACAAGCGCCCACGCAAAGCAAAACGAACCAACATTGTGATCAAAACTAAACTGAAAAGTCACCCCGAGTGACTTTTTGCGATATACTTAGGAAATTAAAATGCTATAAGAAAAAAACAAATTGAACGAAAAGAAACATGATTTCACTACTTTAAAAAAACAAAACAGACAATTCTAGTGTAGAAAGTGACAAGGCAAAGCTAGTTGCTGCAGCTGAAAGCATACACCGCTCAGCCCTTCAGTGTGCATCGTAAAGTCATGGTTTAACCCTCTGCCGAGGAGGTTTCCTTCGGCGTAAGTTTTTACAAATTTAAGGGCTCGAAAAACGAAATCAAAAGATGTTTGTTTCAGATGACATACGACAGAGCGGACGGATGAAATATGAATAATTGACTCGGTTAAATTGTGTACCAAATGTGTAACGGAAGAGAGAAATAGCGTGTTAAAGAGCGTGATTGAGCAAAAGAGAGAAAGAAGGAGAGTAAAATAACAAGAGAACATATGAAGAAATGTTGAAGTAGAAGCATATAGATTTATATTTAAGACGGCACGTAGCGAACGATGCGGATCGTTTGAGGTTAGGGAATTCGGCAAAGCTATTAACCAATAACTGCTTCAACCGAAGCACGTAATTAACTTTCGCTTTGATTGATCGCCACACACTCATACAAACACACACACAATACCCCGTGCGAGGAGAAGCAAGACCTCCGGGAAGGGGGTTACTTAGAAACATGTTACCGAATTCGAAAGCCAGCAGCTCAAACCTTATATTTCAAGCAGCCAAAGTATGTGGTTTCCAGCGTGTTTGAAATCGCTTCAAGGGAAGAAGGGAGTTTAGGAATGTGGAAAGGGAAAGGCGGGGCCGAGCAGCACAAAAACCGATTCCGGAATTCCTGTGAACTCGGTCGGATTGGATTTTTGCACGCCACCAGATAAATCCGAGGCTATTCGTAAACTTTTGCCAAAAGAAAGAAACGTTTGACAGTGGAAAAGAAAGCGATCAAGCTAATGGATATGGTGATTAAGGTTATATTATATACGTACATCTACTAATAAAACAAACAAAAACACACACGCACATGCAGTCAATGTCCTGGACGGTGAAAAAAAACTAGGTAATAACAAAACAAGTAAATGGAAGGGCTAAAAGAAGGTGAAGTGAAGTATGGACAAAAAAGTGAAGTATGGTTTAAAGGCGAGGAAACAAGAGACACATAAATTTACACTTTTACGCTCGAGTGACGATGTAAAACACTCACACGTGTACACATACACACACAAACTATACATTGGATATGGCAGTAACTGTATACAGAACCAATATTAAACAACTGTAGTGAATTACACACACACAAATGAAAAACAAAACAACATCCAACCAACTATGTGAATGGAATAAAATAAAACTGTGTGGATTGTGTTTTCTGTTCCGAATGGAATCTGTTGACTCGCTGTGTGATTTCAATTTTATCACATTTACCCTTCTCTATTTACATGTCAAACAGGTTCTAGTTATGTTGCGGAAAATCAAAGCCCTTACGAATGTTGCAAAATGTTTTTCTTTTTCTAGTTCCCTGGTTTAAATGCATGTGTTTAACTTTATTTTTGACTTTTTATTTAATTTAGATTGATTTTGTGTGCGCCGAAATTTTGTTACTTTTTATCTTCTTATAAGCAGTTCCACTAGTTTTATATCAAAATCAATTCTAAGGAATAATTATTTCATTCCTTATACTTCTTTTTTACTATTATTACTATTACTTTTCATAACTTTCTTTTTGGAACATATTCTTGATGTAATTCAACAATTATGGTAAGTGTTCAATGTAGCTATCAATAAAGAGTGGTTGTTTTCATAAAAATCAAACTTTATCTTTTCTGTGTACCTCTGTGTGTTACGTTTTATTCAGACATATAAAACCTGTTGCTCCTTTTCTGCGTTTGAAGCAAACACCGGCTCTTCCCGGAGGATTTAGGAATAAAACTAATGGTAAGAGACACCGGCCTACCTGTTTAGGCTGCGCCATAATACTGTTGTACTGGGTACGTACCTTTTTTCCAATAACAGAACAATGGAAAAGACCACCAACCGATTGAACCGAGCGCCATTGAAAGAGCATTTTAGAAGGCCGAGCACGTACGCCAGATAAAAATGCAATTAATGGCACATGTTTTCTCGTTCAGCACTCTTCTTGCCAATGGGTTCCAAATCTGGGTCCTGGAAGGATCCCACTGATAAAAACACTAGCACGGTCACCAACCTGGATTGTATCGCACAGTGGATGTATTTTTTTTTTTTCGCGTCCACTTTCAATTTTTTCCCAATTTCCAATAAACGGTAAACCAGCAAAAACACACACACTCACACACCACAAAGATGTTTCCTTCCGGCCGAACGGTATATAGGCCACAAAAAAAAAGCTCCAAAACATGCTCCAATCGCTGGCCAAAAATACCTCGAACTCCGAATTGTGAGTGATCTGCCGGAAAAAAAACGGATGGCTGGTTAAAGACACGCGAGCGCCACTTAAGCCTGTCCGATAATGGGAAAACCCTCCCACGCGGAATCGAAACGGTGTACGAAATTTCACTATTTGCGGGTTGTTTTCGGCGACAGCGACATTGATGCCGGGGAGTCCGCAGCCCCGAAACCCGGTCCGTCGCACGGTGGGAGAACGGTGTGGACATTTCGATGCTCAACTTAAATGGCAAAAAAATGGCAGATTATGTCATTCTAGCTTCACTTAAGCAATTTAACTGTCAAAAAGGTGATAAAACAAATCTTCTGGTACTATAATTGTTCAAAAAGGTTTATATTAAAAAAGAATGCGACAAATTAAAAAAATACGAGAAATAAAAATATTTTGTTTTACAAAAATAAACCTGAAGAAACGACTTTTCAATAATATTGCGTCACTGAATTGTTCGAATAAAACTAAATCACTTCAAACCCAACGTTTTTGACGAAATTGTAACAAAATAACCAACACACTCAAGCAGTAAAGAAGAACCACTACGAATCAAAGTAAACAAAAAAAACAAAACACGATAACAACTCATAAATAATGTAATATTTGACCTACGTAAAAGAGTATGAAATTAAATGAAAAGATTGAACAGAAATATATATGTTTTGAACTCAAATGATTATATAAGTAATCAATAAGGGAACGTAAAGCAATCGAAATAAGTGAAACAAACAACTGCATAAATTTGTCACAAATTATTATTTCAATGATTTTCAATCAGTTCCAATGGGGAAGCATGAAAAACCGGAGAAGAATTTTCCAAAAGCAAAAAATGTCCGCCCGTTTCTTCTGCGTTATCCAACCGTATGGTCGTGGCTTCCAATTCGGTTAAGCGAGCAGGAAAGGGAAAAACTCTCCATTCTGCAATCGGTGATGCGTAACCGTGATCCTTCGGGGCATGTCCTCACCGCCGATATATCTGTTTGTGTGTGTGTGTGTGTGTGTTTTTGCGACAGTTTCGTGGCAACTTACTTCTGCACCACCGGAGCACGGAAAAGTCGGCCATTGACCGAACCGACGGCCGGAAGCAGCCGGATCACGGGTGTTTTAATCTTTTCAGAATCAATCTACTTTCCTCCTCCTTCTCCTCTTCCCTCTCCCTTCCCCCACGTGTTTTGACCGGCGCCGGAAGCAATGGGAAAGCGGACAGGTTCCATTCGGATCCGTGACTGTTCGCGTGCTCGTGACATTATACACCTTTTGGGCGGGCTGGGACTTTTTCCCAGCTTTTTCTCTCGTTCCTATGTTTTCCTGTTCGTTCCGACTGCCGGAGGGGGGAAAAAAGCGGGGAAGAAAGTTACTTTGACCGATCTTTTAATTTAGACCGTTGTGACTTTCCTTCTCTTTGCTCAACGCATCCCCCTCCCCCCTCCAAAAAGCCCCCGGAGCCCCACTTAATCCAATCCCAATCCGCGCAGGGGAAAAGTTTGCATTCATTATGATTTCACTAATCCGACCGGGGTTTCCTGTTCCCGCGTTCGCACAGGATTTGCTTCGATTCTCACGTACTTTGTCACCGGCATTGCCTTACCCCGGCGTTACCGGTCCTTCCTCCCCAAGCCCGCTGCAGTTTGGAATCGGCATTCGTGAGAACGCAGCTTTCTTCGATTTCCAATTAAGCTACGTTTACGCGTTTCGAAATACAGCATCTCTATCGGTGTGAGATGAAAGCTAAAGCAACAAAGACTCACATTTCACAGATTCACAGTTAGTTTGCGAAGGAAATGTAAGCACATTAATGTACCTGGTGAAATCCGAAAGCTCGTTCTTCCGCCTTCAGAGATTCTTTAGTTCGACGTATGATGAATTCCTCCGAAATATCACAAATAAAGAGAGACATCCGTGCAATTTTGTGTGATTTATTTATTAATTCAGTGTGTCATGATGTTATTTTTATAAGGGTCTGTAGCAATGCAAAAGATTAAGAAAAAGGTAGAACAAAACATACCTATTCAATTTAAGACGATATTGTTTGCAATTAAAACATGTTAAAAACTCAATCATTTTTTGCAAAAGACATTAAATTTTTTAAATTGTGCATGATTTTACAGCATTCTCTTCTTTATTTTGCTGTTTCAAGTATCTAAAAAAGGTACAAAAACAATAGAAGAAGAGAGAATAAGCTTTCCATAGCCTTTTCACTCATTTTCTCAAATCAAATTTTCATCACCATGGCATATCCTGACTCTCGACAAACAACAATTTTATTGTAGAATGCCTTATTTCTATCAAGTTTTATTCAAATTAATATTCGAATGGCTTTGCTCACAATATTGGAATCAATGTGAGGTTGTTTAAAATCAAGCCTTACAATACGTCAAAATACATATTTGATAAAAGTTGAATAATCTTGTTTTGGATTTTGTTTGCTTATTCGTTTGTTTTGATAGTAAAATATTGAACAGATTAAATTGGGACCTATTTATTCTTAGCTTCAGGTTAACAAAACTCCTTAAAAACTGATTTTCGAGTTGCATCGTGGTGGGTCGAGTAGCTCTCGAAAGTGATTCAAATCGTTTAACCACTCCAGACGGAGGTATCGCTTTGAGTGAATTCCATTCGTACTTTAATCATGGCGAACGTTGGCATCTTTTCCGCCCCAAGAAGCTGACAGGAGCAGAGAAGAAAGAAACAGCCAGTACGCAAATAGCGTTCGCGTGAGCACCATGCAAACGATTTCCAACGCGTTTCGGCTAAAAAGGGGTTACCATGGGGTTACAAAATCACCTCCACACACGGCAATCAATTATTCAACGCGGCGCTGCGCATCGAGGCGTCGTAAACACATCGTCTGCTCCCTTTTTTCTACTAGTGTGTTTGCCTGCCGGGCCGTCGTACATCGATACACTTTCCCTTGTACGGAGTTCCGTCCCGCTTTCACTTTCACGCTCGCAAAACGCTCGACACAAAATCGAAACCCCGAAAGGAGCTACGGTTCCGTCACGCACACTTGCATGGAGTCCGCGGAATTAATGGCATCCAAAGTAGTGCTTGCAAATGAGCAGCGATTACGTCCGACGGAATATCCCAAGGGTCACCGCAGATAGCAATCGAACCAACAATCACCGTTTGTCATCGATCCTTCCATCCTGATATATTACCCTTCAGGAACTCTTCACTCAATACTCTTTTGCAACCTCCGTTACTTCGCAGACGGATCCAATTGTTTGCTGCCGTCTGGTCGAGGTTTATTTTTGGCCCTAAAAAGGCAAAGCAGATCAGGAAAAGCTTCAAGGTTAGCTTACCTCCCACCATTATCAGCCGAAAACTGTCAGCGATAATTAAAGCACCGTTAAAAAGAAAAGTGCACACAGACTGGAGAAGAGAAGGGAAGGGAACCTAGCGCTGGAGGGGCACGAATTCGGGATTGTCGTTAAAACCTTGAAACAGGTCCGTTCGGATGTTCTCCGCGCTGCTGTGACGCTTTTAACTAATAAAATACTCCACTCTGTACGTCGGTGTGACAAAATTCATTAACGTCTTAGTGCAAAAGGACCCTACCTGCCCCCGCACATACACACACACACACCAAATTCACTTGGAATGTCGTTGATTCAATTTGCCATAGTTATTCGCCTTTGATAACGGCACCCATTAAGGGCGAGCAACGGACGATTTCCCCATTGGAAAAAGGAACACAGCACAAGGTGAGTGTTTCGCTGAGTGGAGACACATTTTATCTAGGGTTTCCCCTAGGGAGAGGGGGCGGCTGGGGGGTCACCAAAGCCATCAGATTAATTTGATTCCGATTATCTCCGAACCCTTGGCGGTGAAATGCCGGCCTGGAGCGGGGAGTCATTTGCGTTTTTCAATTATACAGCCATGGATTGGCTGTAAAAAATTCTAACATCACTCTAAAGCTGAACCAAGCTTTGATTCTCGGAGTCCGACATCCAGGAATACCTGCACAAGTTAAAATATAGACTAGAACTTTGTTTACTTTCTCCAGACTGTATAGATATTGACTTACCTTCACTCTAAGGATAATTCTAGATCAGTACTCCTAAACGCTTTATAAAAACAAACATGTGGAACCTTCAGATGAGGCGGATGAGCTTTTGGAAATCAAACAACATAATCTCAAAATGTCCGTCTAATAATTTGAGGAAACAATATCTAATGGCAAATCTAAAGAAATTCGATTTTGTAAATAATCATTCTCTTTAGTATGCTTTACAAATAATGTGGAATAGAAAATAAACAGGTGATAAACAGAACTACCACAGCTTTGCGGAGAAACACGAAACATTCCCTTATCTCTGGATGCCTACGTGATTCAGGTGTCTCTGTAATCAGCGTCCGGTCCGGGATCAAAACGTATCAAAGCTCAATAGACGCATCGGTTCCAGGTTCCGAGCAAGTTAGATTAGCAATCGGCAGCCGGATATCACTCCGGGCGAAGATGACGCTGTCGATGATGCAGAAACTGATAGGTGTTGACATTACCCGGGCTAAATCGTATTAACATTGCGTTGCAAAACCACTCAACCGATTCTACGGCATGCCGGAACCGAATGTTGTTCTCTCTCTCTCTCTCTCTCTTTCTTTCTCCCTTCATCCTTTCATTCTCTACTGCCTCTTTTAATCTGGATGCTGTTTGTGCCTTACAACGTGCGTCTGCCTACCTGGCGTGCCTCGTAGCCCTTGGACACTAATTGGATGCGAAGTTTAACCATCCCGCCCTCTCACGGTCGACCTCTGACGGTGCGCGAATTGGATTTAATGCAAATTCCCCATACGCCCCCGCCTCACGTCCTCCCCGTTCGATCCGCCATTTGGCGGAAAAACCCACACACCGGAAACCCGTTATCATATCCGATCAGCCGAGGCACACTTATTCCTCCTCCTCTACTTCGTACGCACATATTTTGCACCCGCATTGGGTATGTAGATTGCTCGATTTCGCGTCGCCACGGAGATTCACGACACCGAAACACCCTGACCTCCTTTTCCCCCGCCCCACCCCGGGTGGTGGGTCAACATTTTCCTCGTTACGTGCTCGCATAAACCTACACAAACCAAAACAAATCACATGTTCCGCCCACCACCAGCGGGCAGGCAAACTCCGGCCCCAAATTAAGATGCAATTACCGGAGCTACAGGCTTTCCCGGGAGGCCGGTCGATATGTTTACCATTTGAAACTGCGCTGCAGAGAGCAATGCGAGCCTGTTGGGGAGGCTTGAGCTTTTTCCGGCCTACTATTCCGCACAATTCGCGCAATCTAGAATCGTTCAACCGAAACGACGCACACTGGCGGAGAACGTACGCACCTCATTTGCCTTCCATCGGAGTTTGGGAGTTCGAGCTGCTGCTGATTGAGATTGTTTTATAATGAACTAATTTTCAACAGCTCCTATTATTTCCCCTGGAGGCTAGCGTTTTCAAATTGCTGCCAACAGGCATTTGGCGAAGACAAACAAGATCCTCAATCGCACATCCACTTTTTGTGGAGAGTTTATCCGGAAGATACTTTGTGATACAAATTATCCAAAATTAATACGTAACTTCTACTGGATCACCTCCAATCGAATACGTTCTATACGAGATTGTTTGCAGTTTGAATTCAATATTTTCACAAGAAGAACCAACAAAAAAGGCGACAGAATTTAATTGTCATACCACACCACTGGGTTTGAAATTAAATCGTATCTACTTATGTATATTTTTGTATAGAAAAATACCTTTTTATTTGTTTCTTTTAAATTTTCATCGCCTTCATCTTCTAACAACATTAAATAAGTCTAACATCTCCTCTTTAAGTCTTCGTAACGAGTTTTCTTTTTCTAATTTAGGACTACTACCTTTGCAACAAAATATTTTATCCAACCAAACGACCACGTACCAGATACTAGTGAACAAACAGGATTAATTTACAGTCATTATACCTCAGGCTTAGAAGTTGTACTTCAGTCCATTGCTACTGAACTTCACCTGGGACACCTCGTTGGAGGGCGAGAACGCCACACCGATCAGCTTGTTCGGGGCGGCCGGATCGGCTTCTCCGCTGGCCGGTGCCTGGGAGTAGGGGGCACCCTGTCCCCGTTGGTACTGGACGCCGACACCCTGCTGCTGCTGCTGCTGCTGCTGCTCCTGGAGACCTGCCTGATTGCCGGCTTCCGCACCGGTCGGTTGCTGGATGTATTCGTACTGCGGTTGCTGGAAGAAAGGAGCAGGAGTCGATAGAGATTCAAATACTTCACAACTCCAGAACGATGATCGGGCATAGTTCTCTTCAGTTATTATTTTCTCTTAACTCATCTTAAAATATTGCCTTCCAAAAAGGAACGGAATACTTCTACTATGTACAAAAACTACTTTTTGGATTAAAAGAAACCGCGAATTAACGACTTCCTTTATATTGAAACTGTTCCAGGAGACTCAGCAATCTCAGGTACCAAGATGAAAGAACTACAGGATTGTTTCATCTCAGATAGAATGCAGAATACAGCTATAAACAATTTTAAATTCATTTGATTTTACTCATTAGTAGCAGATGAAGCTTACGTACGAATACCAACCTGATTTCCTGCCGCATAACCAGCGGCATCCTGCGCCGGCTGGGAAGGACCAAAGGGAAACCCTTGATAGTTGGTCTGCTGCGGATAGTACTGTTGGGGTTGAACTTGCTGCGGGAACTGTTGCTGCTGCTGCTGCTGAAGCCGCTGCTGCTGGATGCGCTGCCGGATGTTTGGATTAATGTAGTTCTCCTGAACGGTGTAGTGCGGTTGTTCCGGAAACTGGGCATAGCGGTTGAGACCATCCGCTTGTTGTTGCTGCTGTCGCTGCTGTAGTTGATACGTTTGCGCCTGCAACGATGGTTGATTCTGTGTGGTGGAAAAGAACGTTGTTTGTCAGTAATTCCAATAATTTCGCCAGTCCAAGTTCAGCGCTAACCCGTGAGTTCATGCAGAGTTAATGTTCCCCAATCAAAAACTGATTTCCAAACGCTCCTGTTCATCCGAATTTGTAACGAATATCTCGTTCGCGTTGGATCCAATCCACCACACAGCTTCCACTTATCCATCGTCGGTTCGAACGCTCGCGTAATCAATTCGAAACGGCAGCGGTACACTATCCCTCCAAATAACCAAAGAAGCTCCTCGTTAGGGTTTAGCGGTCGCTTCGAAGGCGACCATTCGCCCAAAACTTCTCCATCGGTGAAATTTAATGCTTGCTCGAAGGATTGAGAATACCAAGCGGATGCATTGCGCCCAGCAAACCTGCCTCCTGAGCTCGTCTCATTTACCAACATGGCGCAATCCGTCCGCCATACGGCGAAAACATAGCGGTGTTAATCAATGCGGCAGAAGTTTCGATGCACATTTCTAGAAATTGGATCCGACGCTTCGTTACGTTGCGCGGGTTCGATTCCTCCTCAAGGGAGGCAATGAAAGGGTCGGCTGGAAAAGGCTGCACGTTCCGTTCGCCTAGCACCACAATGAGGTAACTGCGACCAGTTATAGCAACTGCATCGGAACAATTCCAGTTACGCGCGCGAACGGCAAAGAACGAACTATTAGAACTTGTTTACAAACGCTGATAGGGTTTGACGGGGATATTGACAAGACCGCTTGCTCGCAACACCTTGGAGACGACAAAGGAGGAGGCCACGACAGAAGGCGTAAAGAAAAACGATTCAGAAAAACGACGTCCTTTAACGATGAGGTGTTCCACGTGCCACCATGGAGATGTCCCGAAAAAGAACATGGAAAGGTTTCCCTCCTTCTTACGGTGCACACTTTCGCAGCTGCAAACACTACTTACTGCAAGCATTAATCAGCAACGCGCAAATGGCGTCCGTGCACCGTTGTGCACCGCCTGATAGCAACCGTTGGATACGGTTGGTTGATAGCAGGCAAACCGCAGCAAAACAAGAGCTTTCGCTCGCGCTATACTTCCACCGAATGGACCGGAAGTAGCGAAAAGGGAAACGGCAATGGACCACGCCAAACCTCAGTTCCAATACCAGCAAATGTTTGTGGTATAGTGTTTGAAAATAAAATTAAGAAGAATCAGCACCATCGACCAAGCCTGCGGGGGCGTATAGCGTCGCCGTTTGGGAAGAAAGGAAGGGAACCTCGCAGTTGCACCGCTGATAGCAGATCCGAGCAGGGAACGTCGAGCAATGTGGCAGCAAAAATATCCTTTTCACGGTTTTCTTTCAGGACCTCGTGCAGTTAGTTGCAATGTGCTATAAGCGGCTGCTTTTCATCGTCTCGCCATATCGTGCTAGCTGCCAATTGCGCACTAATGTCGTCTCCGAACGATAGTTGCCCTTGCGGTGCGCCACTGTGCACACTGTTGATTGATGCAATTTCTTGCAATTGGCGAATCCTTTGAAGTGCGGTGAACAAAAAGCTGTCTGCGATGGAAGTAACGCAGCAAAAGAGGTTTATTACCGTGTATTGACACGCGTGGCGCTTGTTAACTTGGTGGGATGCTCAAATCTTATCAACTATAAGGTCATTGAGTCGACCGATTGTTAGAAGCACTTCTTACTAGAAGGATGAACTTCCATCCGAAACCGGTCACTAAAGTGGTCCAATTATGTATCGTGATATTACTTAGCAGAGGACAAGGACCATAGCAGACGACTAAGTATCCTTAGCATTTGGCTGTTAGAGGTCTAAAATTGGTGATGAATTGATGATGCAAATTATTCGTCCAGCGCCATTTAAAGGTTTGTGTGGTGCGCTATATATCTACAAGTATCAAATGTTCAAACCTATCATGCCCTCCTTTTTGAACATAGAGATATCCTAGAGGACTTAGTGAAAGACTAAGGAAGCTTAGAAGTAAGCAGATAAAACCAACCCACCAAGCCAAGGGACTGATTCTGAGTTGAGGGTTGAGCAAATCATAATGTTTGATGAATTATCCTCCAAAAGGTACGATAAGCAGCCATACAGTGGAACTCTTCAATGCTATTGACAATAGAGTTTGAGCACTGGTTTAGCAACTGACTAAAACTGCTCTGGTTGTATTATTTTCAGTTATCATGAAAACTTAAAATTTCTTTTAACATCTGGCATGTGTTGTCAAAGGCATCTTCATATATTATGGATTCGAACCCTCGATTGACTCTACCACATGCTGACGTGTATGCTATAGTGAATCAACACACTATATTTTCTTTTCGCACCACAATTGTTTGGAGGGATTTCACTATTGCTTCATAGAGTTTGCAGAAGCGTCTTCGAAGATGAACTTTTTAGGATAGGAAAACAACTGCGTACTTACCACCGCGTTCTGCTGCAGCTGTTGCTGCTGTTGCTGGTACTGGGCTAGCAAGGGCTGCTGTTGCTGCTGTTGTTGCTGCTGCTGTTGGAGCAGTGCTCCCTGCGGTTGATTGCCGAAGTAACGCGTGAACGTTTGCTGGAACGCGGGCAGCTTGATCGAGAAGCTGTTCTGCGAGGGATCGTTGTGGAACGAGAGCTGCCCGAGAGCGGCACCGAACAACACGGACATCACCAGCACGCTACACGGGTTGATAGTGGCCATCGCGAACATCTGATCTTTACACCTGCCACAACTGTTGAACGCTACCGAAAAAAACCGAAAACGACTAACTTCTTGCACTTGGACCGTCCTCAGCCGCCAGGGATTTACTGAGGGTTACGGCATCACCCACCGAGGGTTAAATACACCCGCGCCAAAATCCCCGCCAGCAATTGAATTTTCATGCCACGCATCAAAATGGTGGGATGAAACAAACGGAAGTACGACCCGAACAACCCACTCCTGAGCGAAAGCGCGCCATATGCCGGCCTCTGTTGGGGATCCTTTTACTCTGAAGAGAAGTTGGGGTGTGACACAGGGCAGGGTCGTTGGTCAATCCGCGAGGTGGTACAAAGACGCACCAACAGAGCGTTATACATTTTGTTCGATTCCACTGCTCCCCAAATATTTTGAAATCAACAAAAGAAACCTCCGACCTACCTTCCAGCATAAGAGACCTCATAAGAAACCTCCGACCTACCTTCCCCGTTCCTCAGGCACGGAATACAGTTGGGGGGGGGGCTTCGAGGGGTCATTTCCAGCAAACTGTCGCGAGACATCCGACACGAAGAAGCATATGAATCGCTTCGAGTTACGTCGACATTGGTCACATGTTGACGAGGCGGTTTAGGTTTGGATTTAAAATTCACCGCTTGACTCGGCGTAAATCGTAGCCGCACGTGCCTGCATACTTGCGTCGCCGTACGCGTGTGTGTTTGTGTGGGTGTGTGTTTGCACTTGTTATTCGTACGTCCTGTACGAGTTTTCGATTTTTAACTTCACCTTTTTCACTGTGCCCTGTGTTTTGTGTTTTTGATTCGCCTTCCGGACGTGACTGAGTTTCGGTAATCGAATATTTTCGGCGCAAAACCTACGCTCTGAGCTGTGGTGGGGTGAGAATAGAAAACATAACACCGTGGGTTTATCGAAAAGCCATTTAAAATAAACAAAAAGAGAAAAAAAATCCATGTCTCTCCAAAGCAGAAATTCGTGGCAAGATCTATCATCGTGAAACTTTCCCTCAAAACGTACGGTTTCGACGTTTGGTTTGGTGTTTGCGTTCTTTACTTTCCCCACACGCGATTGGTATTCTATGGTTTTTCCAGTAATGTCATGCAGGCTTCTGGGAAAAACTAGACAAGGACAGTTTCGTGAAAACCTTGTGCTCGACTTTCTACTCGCTTTGACACTCGATCTCCGATTTCCGTTCCGAAACACAGCAGGGAGATCAAGGAAAGGATTAACTAGCTTCGCATCTAGATCGTAACCTTGTTTATACAGTTTTGCTCTCGAATATTCGTGGATGAACCTTGTACAAAGCGATTTTTGAACATCAACAAAGAATTGCACGTTTTATAAAAAATGTAAGTTCATTTAAAACTCAATAAATTAATTATTTTGTAAAAGAAAAAACAACCCATGAACAACCGTAACGTGATGATGTTGACGAAGTATGCAACCATGCGAAAATACTCTCCAGAGGATTATAAAAGACGCCCGACGTGAGTTTGTTTTCGCGTCCGGGAGCTAATTACTATAAATGGTATAACAACCCAGCAGAAGATCTCCAACTAGCGATTAGTAAGTTTTCCCACCCCCCCTTTTTGGCTAGGGCCGAGGCGATAATGAAAATGAAGAATCGACAAGGCGATAAAATTGGGGTGAGAGTCCTACCGCCTGCCGTTACTGAGCTGCCTGTTCAGAAGCGCCCGGAATCTGCTTAGCAAACACTTTCAAAGACATTTATCTTCCCGCCTCGTGAAGACACAACGCAGCAGAAACTTCAAACGAGACCCGGCTTCGATCATGTCATCGGTAATCTAAAACGATTCATCAACGTCATTATAAAACTGTGAGAGATTACGCAGTATCACGAGAGTGAAAACATTATCTTTTCACCTCCTCTAGCACAAAAATTTATCGTAATCTGCTTACTCTGACTATCTAAGCCTGTCTTTTGAGAAATGTTGGTTGATTCCAATCAACAGTTCGCACTTTTGTCCTGTCGTATTTCATGTCCGTTGCATTCTTCTTATTTTGGTTTACACGGTATCTTTGACATTTTGACTGAATTTTGAAGAATACGATATTTGGAGTCTTTTTTTTTTTCAAAGAGACGGCAAACATTATGCACACCAACTCATTAGCAAGTTAACTGTAGCGTATAAAAGTTACACAGAATAAGGCTAATGAAATTAATGTTTTCTTGGAGCCGTTCGTGTTTATCAACGTTGAAGATGGTTATCCATGCTTTTGTTTTAATTTTGACGCCTGCGAAAAGGAGTACCAAAAATTCCACCGGGGAAGGTAAATTAAAAACAAAGGACCTTGAAGTTAATGATAATATTGCTTGAAACGAAAAGTTCCGAAGATGGTCCACGGCTATGTTTCGAAAACCACAGAATTAAATAACGGCGGGCCCTTAGTGAGTGTTTTCATTTTCGGAGCTCAAATTTATTCCCATTCGACTTTGGCTGCTCAAGTGGTTGGTGCGCGAAAAAGAAAAACAACGTGAAACCGGTAGAACGATGGCAGTGCAAATTTGAATACGCTTTCCACGTTTTTTTCCAGACTGCGAAACACTTAACGCTCGTTATGGAGTCGATGCGGCGTCCCTTTTAGGGGTGCAACTTTCGTTGCTCACGAAAACCAAGGACGAGGAGGAAAGTTAAACAAATCAAACTTGCGGTGCACAACTGAGTGAACCACCACATCGACCATCAAGAGAAAAAGAGTTTGAAGTCCCAGATGAACACACGACACCGTAGAGTTCTAGATTTCTTACGCCAGTTGCGCCAACTGCACCGTACCCCTCGGTCTTTATTTCATTCTGCTCTGCTCTCAAATCTAGCGCTTAGTATCTATCGTCGCATCCAGATGACGTCGTATCCCGTGTAACAAATAAGTTAGCAGTAAAACAAAAAACAAAAATGGACGGCACTGCTGTTGCGCCGCTGCCTGACTGTGTGTGTTGTGACTGTGTGCTTAGGACGCTATTACTCCCCGCTTTGCTGCTGCTGCTCCGGTCAGATCGCTCAGAGTTCTCCAGTTGGGCTCTATTGTGTAGGGCGTTGCTCCGACGGATCATCAGATTTACCAGGCGTAGCTGGCACCGAGTCCAGCGAACTGCACCACCGATCCACCGTGCACGGCGGCTACAGGAGCGGCCAGCGGAGCCCTGAAATGGCGGTGAAATGATTGCACCGTTAGAAGCAGTCCTTTGGGGAGCAGATGGCGCTCGATAGGGACTTACTTGTAGGCCAGCGAGGCGGCTGGGTACGCCGGGTAAGCGGCCGGGTAGGCGGCCGGGTAGGCGGCCTTAACGATCGGGGGCGTGGGCAGCGTAGTGGACAGCCGGGGCGGCGTAGTGAGCAGCGGCCGGGTAGTGGACAGCCGGGGCGGCATAGGCAGCAGCGGCCGGGTAGTGGACAGCGGGAGCGGCATAGTGAGCAGCTGTTGTACCAAAGAGACAATTTTAATTAGAAAGATGACAAAGGACACATGGCACTCGAGGTTCTGAAGTGTGATGAAATAATCAGATCTTTGACCTTCTAGCCAAATGTCTCCTAGGATCAGGAGTTCATTGTGACTCTACATAGGGCAATATCTGGTTTATTAGGAAATCATCATCATGGATAATTCCTGAATCTGCGTTACCAGTAACTCTCATTGCGTTCGTAGACCTTAGCTGGAGATCCTGTGCAATATCCTGCACGCCTCTAACTACTCACCATAGGCCGGGGCGGCGTACTTGACGGCGGGTGCGTAGGCGAATCCATCGTTGCTCAGGCGGGAGCTCTGCACGCGGACCGACGAGTGCGCGGAGTCGACGGCCTTAGAGTACTGCGACAGGACGTTCTGGCCGTACAGACCCTTGACGGTGTGCTCGTGCGACGCACCGACGGAGTGGAAGTCAGCGCTGGGAGCGGCAATGGAGTAAGCGGCCGGTCCGCCGGCACTGACGGCAGCAACGAGCGCGGCAAGGATGACGAACTGGACGATCGGGAGCGAAAGAACATCCGTTGTGATTAGGAAGGTACTCCAGCTCTAGGATCCAGCCCGGTTCGGATCAGCCGGACTTACCTTGAATGCCATGGCTATTTCGGGGGTTGGTTTAGGTTGGTTGGTTGATGGAGTTGATTGAATGGTTGCTCGCTCGGAGATCGTTGCTGCTGAAGTGATGCTGTTCGAAGTTACGCACCAGTGCTTTATATACCAAAGTTTTGTATTTGCTCTGCGTCGGTCTTCACCACCGGAGCTCCCACCCGATCTACCACACCCAAGCTCCGACGGGGCGTAGCCGTTCTAGACCTCCGCAACGAGAACTTATCTAACGCAGCCTATCCACGCAGCCTTGCCGCAAACTCCTTACTCCGAATTCCTCCTTCCTCCAAAAACACTGATGAAAATAGTGAACCTTTCGATCAGCCTGCTAGGGCCGGGCATGGGAACACCTGAGTACGTTCACTTCATTCAGCGTGGTAGCTGCTACCCCTCCTCCGCTTTTTCCCCTTTCTCCGGCATCGCTGAACCCGATTTAAGTATCACCCGTAGGCCACCGCAACCGGAGATCGCCGAGAAATCCCTCCGTTCAATGCTCCCCGGCCTGTGACTGGGCGGACCGTGGGGTTTTTGCACACGCACCGGTACGCCGGTGCTAGAGGGCACACCCGCCCCGGGGACGAGACGGATCCGGTCCGGGCCGGCAGCCACGCGCCATTCGGCGGAGGTCAACGGAGCACGAACACGCCCAGAACCGGTTCTGCGACCTCCGCCACATTATGCAACTGCATCGAAACACCGCACGTGAGTGTCGCTGCACCGTTGCACTTTCCCTTCAAGCCGTAAACCGAATGCAACCAAATCGCCCGCCCGAATGTGACAACTGTGTTCCCTCACTGTTCTTGGGTGCAAAATGTGTGCCGCCTCCATGCGAGCGACTCGGGCGCACGTTCACTTTTCTCCTCAGTGCGCCTAACGCTGCAAATCGGTGCAACTCGTGTGCGGCACGTGCAATCGGGCTGCATCGGGTGAGCAAAATAAATCAAAACGGCAAAAGGTTAGCTCCACCGGCCAGCTGTTGCCACAGTGCGCGCCCTGCTTCGTCATACATGCACACACTCGCAACTGGGTCAGCGAGAAATCGGCGGCCATCGTCTGCATGATAATTTGCACCGCCAATTCGTTTGAATTCCTCTGCAGGACGTTGGCGTTCGCTCGCCAGCTCGAACGGACAAGGAATATACATATATTACCGAAACCTTTCGGGGTATCAGAGCAACTACATCTCCGTGTCTTATCGCACCGCCATAACAGCAAACGCTCAGGGGCTCAGGGCTTACGGAACCCGGGAACTTTTACATCAACATCTTCGGGCACATTTTCACGCCCGCCCATAAATAATAAATCACGCAAACAAATTCTTATGATGTACGGACAACAAACAGGATGGCGGGGGGAAAAAATACATTCAGCCAATCCCTGTCACAAACCAATCCCTGAAGTGGTGCCACATAGACCTCCTCTGCCCGCACTCCTGTTGTCCAGCGAGCGTACAAAAATAAACGTAACTAGAAACCCACAACCGTACGAAAGCCGCCTCCATTAGCGCTGAGGTTTGATAACCACCACCGAGGTGCTAGTATACTCCCCAGTAGGGTAAGGTGAGGTAATATGTACTAAGGCATACCAAAACAACTTCTCCAATTTGCTCTATTATTTTAATCTATGTAGATTTGTAGTCAGATTTTTTTAAATTAATATTCTAAGTATCAGGGAACACATTCCATATGTTCTTAAGATTGAAAAATTGGACAACTCCGCTTAAACGAGGCAGTGGAAATTAATCCACCCGCTCACCTAGCCCCACTCTTCCCTATCTGGTTCTGGAAAAAAAAGTTGCCAATGGATCGGACGCCACAGCCTGGAGGTAAACTCGGCCGTCGTGTGGTCAAAGGTAGTCTATATTCCGCAGCACCAGTAGACAAAAAAAACACCGTCCCAACGGACGACACTTTTCTTTTGCCACTGCCGAAATCCGGTTGTTGATGGTTTCGGGGATCTTTGTTGGTGTGTTTTGTTGATTTTGTTTTTTATTCCGGCCTCACTCCCTGATTCTCTGGAGATTTTTCTGGGTTTTCGTTTTACACTCCACTTTTTTTTAGCCCGGTGTGTGAGGGATTGTATCCTCGCGCCATTTTGGTGGTTTGCTTTTTGTGGCCTACATTCTACTAGGCCTAGAGGAAAAAAACAATGCCGTATCCTGTACGATACACACACAAAAACACATACCAAACGTGCGCCTCACGTTGTCAAGGCGCCATAGTCGAAAAATCATCTAAATGAGTAATTGATTCACCAGCAGTCGCATCAGCACACAATAAAAAAAACATAAGGTAAGCTGAGGCAGTATGCCTCATAAGTCTTAACTAAATTGTAGGACCAAAATCACCTAAGCCGAGCAGTGGAGCACACTTCATAATTATTGAATATAGGCTATGAAGAATTGTTGATATATTTCCAGTAGCTTTCATTCACCATCGCAGTTGGCCATACAAGGAAATTTTACTAATTTTTTAATAAAACAATACAAAAATGACAATTAATAATTTGTGAGTAAACTTTAGTTTGGAATGTTACATATTTCTATATGTTTCAAAAATTGGAGTCGTGAAATACACCTAGGATCTATAAAATATACTGAACATATCCCATTATTTTATTTATATGATGGTGCATTTTACCCCAAACGGGACATCAGGCCCTAACGAAACCAGGAATTTGAAAGACAGCCGAAGACAGTCAGCGGAGCAACAGTCATCCCGGCCATTCAAACCTTAAGCTGTCTGCTACCATGGGAAAAGATCGATTGCTTCATTCCAAAGGACGAAAAAATCATTCAGAAAGCTGAAAATCAATGAAATATGATTCAATAGAGCGTCTGCGAGGAGAGAGCAGACACAAGAAAAGCAAAGGGCCAAATAAAAAAGGCAAGCCGTGTTTTACATCTAAATGTCAAACGATGTTTTAACAGCTGGAATCCGGATGCCCCCGGGTCTGTTTGTCCGTCGAGCCATTTGGGGTTTGGTTTTCCGACTCCAAGGTTTTCTGACTGGCGGATTTTCTCGTTGCTCGAAATACCCGAACCGTTAGCTTTTCTAATGCAGTTCAAGGTTGGGAATGTGAATACCAGTTGATCGCACGTTGCCGAACAAACTGCGTGCCCCTGGATGCACTCTTCCTCGATCGTCGAACAGCTTAGTTAGCAAAGTGCTTAGTGCCCGTCAAGCGAAACAGCACGTCAGCAGCGGTGCGTTGCCGTCAATCGCGAATGTCCCCGGCGTTAGTTAATGGGCAGCAGTATTACGAGCAATTATGGTCACAATTACACCCATCCCAGTCCCCCCTTCCTTATCGCGCAACCTTGCCAGGGTCCTGAAGCGGTTAAAGCGCAACGCAGGGTGGTAATGGGATAATTATATGAGCTGCAAATTGGTCGATGAAGTAGTACGAGTTGGCGGGGCGCAACTGGTAGGATCATGTGCCCGCCTGTAAACAATGGATGCCCTCCGTGCACGAGTACCACAAGCTAAATAAAAGGACGATAAACATCACACACACACTCGACAGGTTCAGGATGCCGCATTATGCCGATGCTGGAACTCATGGAAATTTATGTCGGCAGCATCGCCCGGCGGTGGAAAAGGAAAACCATTCCCGACCTCTCCGATGAGTACGAGAGCGCGAATTAAAGCGCATTTTGCAGCTCCACCGTGCCTGGCGTTGGATAGGAAGGCAATCAATCAACTCTGCAGGCCACAAGCCCGGGACCTACGGTGCTCAGGCAGTTATTAAACGTCCCGCGTCAGAGAAGGTAAGGTGCGGACGTTTCACATCTTCCACATTCCACGCCGCAGGCTCCAATATGGAACCAGGAGGTAATTACAGCAAACGGGCAACCGGTGGAAAACAATCCCCCCGATGGTCGTTTACGGTGGCTACTCAATAAACATGGCATACAAAATGCATCCATTAATCACCAGCTCCGGGCAGAATCGAGGCAAACATCTTCCGATTCGCTGGAATCGGGCATTCTCCATTGGTGTGCCGTTTTTCCAATTGCTCATCGCAACGGAATGTTCGATGTCTCGCCCGAAAAGTTGGAGCCCCCGGGGTGTTAGTAAACTATGCGCCAACCCGTTCAAAGCCACAATAACAAAGCCAAACAAACCGCACGTAAGTTTATCAACGTTTCCACCTTTTTTTTGTGCCCTAAGCCAATCATTTCTGCACACGCTCGTAAACGACCGGCCCCGAATTGCTGCGGGGCAACATTCCATCAACTTGCAGATCATATCAGGGGGCGACAGTGGGCCGAAATGCACCGCAATGTTTCAAGATGAACTTTGCATTTTAGAAACATGTGAAGTAATTGGATATGTTTGTTAACGGTCTCTACATCAATATTTGTACAGAGAAAACGAGGTAAAACAAATTCTGTATGAAACAATGAATCATTTCGTCAACCAGGTTACTTTTCATGGTTGCTTTTTAGAGAGATAATGCAATTGTTACAGTTCGAGCATATTTTGAAACATAAATTTCAAATTTGCATAACCATAGGCATGATTCACGTGCATTTCAGTTTCATATTCTCAAACCATACCGTATTTGATTCCTGCTAATGTTGTTACATATCCGATTGTAATCCACGACCGTACGCTTCCTATCAGTGCTCTTCCCCCTCCATGGAAATCAAAGTTATGCATATTTGAAAATTTTATCAAACCACCCTGCCGCACTTCCACTAACACCACTCCGGGGGGGGAGCACCCTTTCTCGTGATGTTATACAACATGCGACAGTTGTCCAAACGAAACCCCGGTTGCCCTCTTGCAGTCAGAGCACGTTCATAGAGCGTGCACGATGGCGCATCCATTTGACTCGGCAAGAGTTTCAAAAAACCGGTACTCGCCGTGCTATCGTGGTGCCGGGTTTTTTTTTTTTGTAGACTGCCGTTTTACTACTCCCATTCAGTGTGAAAGTGCGCCCTTCCGCTTCATTGCGGATCAACTTTCTACGAAAATACAAATGTTTACTCCTTATTACGCTTACTTTACACCGTCTTGCCGTCATCGACTGTTCTGACCACCAAAAGTGCCACACATGGGTGGCCAAGTTTATCTGGCTTGACTCGATTGCCAAAAGCAATAAGAATTGCGAGGAAATAGGAAAAATAAATAAAAACTTTTACTAAAATTACTACCAACACATTTCAAATATTTATATTTTTAAACCGATTGGAAAAGATTTCACATAAAGTAGCAATTAGAGATACAAATCTCATCTAACAACTGATTCAACTTCCGCTTTTTGCTCGTCTAGCGAATAAGTAGCCATTCTTTCACTCGTGATGCACTCATTCCTACTGCAACCGATAAAATAATATTCATATATTTTGGAATCTATCCTTTTACCGCAAAAAGAAAAAGGAAAAATAAACTTACTTTAGGTAAATGCTCGTCCTACTTTTACTTCCTGATCCCAATGCAAAGGCGGAATAAAGATCTGTCTAGTTAGTCGCCGGTTCTACAGATTCGCTTTCGACAGCCGGTTTCTTCAAAGGAACGTTGCGTTTCCGTTTGAGTTCTTGCTTGGGTTGTAGCAAATTTGGATTTTCGATGTCAACCTTAACGGCAAATTTAGAGGCTTAAAATCTTGCGATTGACCGGGCTTTTCTTATGATGTTATCATTTTACCTATCAACCTACCTTGAAAAATAAAAATAAATCAAATTGCGGAAAAATCCCAAATGAAGCCCCCTCCTCGTTACATCGTCACCATATTCTTCCACAGTTGCGCCTTGAAGGTATGCAACGGTGGGTACATGAATTCAATTTGAATTTTTGAACCATTGAATTAACGTTAGAAGTAGAAACGGTGAGGTGATGCAACGAGAAGGGGGCTTCATTTGGGATTTTACCTACAATTAAAAGCTTAGATTTCACAGAACGATCACTTAGCAGGACGATCGGTAATCTGTTGGGTTTTGTTTGGGTGAAATATTTAAATGAGACAATCAAATAACGGAAATTTTGAAGAGTTCGAAAAATACTTAAGCGCTTCCAAAATTTCTCTTTTATTATTATATATTGTTATGATTAACGGATAATGTTGAAACGAAATATTTATCAATACATTTCAAAACTAAAGGCTGATTCGCACAGCGGCAAGTGCAAGTGGCAAGTGGCAAGTTGCCGCGTACCTACCCCGTGCGAATCAGGACCTAGCAAGTGGCAAGTGGCAAGTAGCTACTTGCCACTTGAATAGAAACGATCCTATTTTTGCAGGCAAGTAGGTGGATGTATTGGTTGACAAATCGTGTAATACAAGTTGTCAAACAAAAACTTTTTCGTCTAGGTGATATGATAAGGATAAATTTCGACTTATCTTACAGGTTTATTATCTGGTAGCATAAGTGATCGATCTTTTTATTAATTCAAGATCAGAGGAACGGTAAATTAAAATTGATATCTTCCTGTGTACTTGTGTGAGTGATTTAGTTACCGGCAAGTGCTTGCTCCAGTGCGAGCGGCTACTTGCCACTCTCCTGCTTACTTGCCACTTGCACTTGCCTCGGTGCGAATCAACCTTAAAATCAAGTACCATTGGATAGCCCCTCAGCCGGCTGACTGTCAAATGTCAGCAACTGACATCAAAATAAATCAAATAAACAAACGGCAAATCATTCGAAAGCGCGTTCCACAACAGACTGCAACAGTCCGTTTACCCTTGCTTCTGTTAATATTTCATTAGCATAGGGCAAATTTTCGACATTATGGACAACGGAATTAAGTTAAAACAAGCACTTGATGTCAGGTAAGCCACGATCGACGAAAACATCCGGTAATTACGTACAAAGAGTAATACACCGTTGTCATTGCATGCGTTCCAGCAAAGTGCTCAGTGAAGGGGCAGAGTTTCACGTGGATAAGGAATTCCTAGGCGACTATTACGGCGAAGAACTCTTTTTCGACGGAGACTACAGCAGTGCAGATGAGGATGAGGAAAGCAGCACGCAACAGACAACCCCTTGGAGTGGGAGCTTTGACGAGCTGCGAAAAAAGATGCAACCTATTTCGCAGCTGATCTACAAGCGCATCACGAAGGAAGGCTCTGGCAAATGCCAATCGAACAACATTCGTGTTACTATAGAATACAATGCCTTCCAAGAGCACGAATTAAGGCCGTTCGATTCCACCAAGCTGCGTAAGGTACCGTGTCGGTTCATACTGGGTGCCGGTGACGTACTTCCAGGGTTAGATCAAGCTGTGCAGACGATGCTGGTTGGTGAAGAAGCCGAATTTCTTATTTCATACAAACTCCTCTACGGAGAGGTAGGATGCCCACCCCGCATCAAACCGAAAGCTGATGGGCTTTTTGTGATCAAGCTGATCAGTTTCGTTGATCTGGAGGCGAACGTTGCCTGTGCCAGCGAGCCGGATCACGCGGAGCGCCAGTCGTACGCGACGGCAAAAGAGACGGTGGCCGAGATACGCAAAGTCGCCAAAGAGTCTTTCCAGCGTGGTATGATTACGAACGCGATCGAAAAATATAAGGCAGCCGTTAACATCCTTCACAAATGCCAGTTGAAGAATGACGCGGAACAGAAAGAGCAAAAGGAAACGTTGACCGCGCTGTACACCAGCTTGGCCGTATGCTACAACCGTAAGCTACAGCCGAAGGCCGCCTGTAATGCGGTGAACGAAATTCGTCGTCTTTGCGACATCAACCACAACGCAAAGGTGCTGTATCAAGAGGGAAAGGCCCTAATTGAGCTAGGCGACTATGATAGAGCGCAGGTCCGTCTGAAGCGTGCGGAGCAACTCATGCCCGGCGACGAGAACATAAAAGCGACGCTGAAAGCGCTGCACATTAAGTACGAAAAGTATCACCAGGAGGAGAAAAGCATCTGGACACGTGCGATCGGTATGGCCGCCAAAAAACAGGAGCAATCAGTAGATGAACTGAAAAGTTTTACCGACGCCATCAGGGGTACGATAAATATGTTCATTGGAGATGCCAGCTGCACCACGTTACCTCTGCCGGGGCATCTATCGGAGCAGGAGATTAGAATTTTGCACGAGTTGGCCGATGAATTCAACCTTAAGCTTACTGCTCATCTTAATCACAACAAAAAACAGTACACATTTACAAAATAACTTTAATGTGAATGACTAAATTGGGAAGAAATAAAATACTTTATATTTTTGAATTTTTATACAAGAATTTATAGAGATTGACTGAAAACATGTACTTATTATCGTGGTAGGCCATGGGTACGTTGGTAACTTTAGTTGCAGATGTGAAAATTAATCAACCATTGATAGAAACATGGAAAAAGGCTCTCAAAATCATTGTTTGCGTTTAATAACCTTGGGTGCAAGAAAGCCAATTTGTACGTACCCTGGTACAGTGTGACATGTATTTTCATAGGGCAAGCGCACTGACAGCACCGACAGCAAACAACGAAAAAATATTTTGGCTCTGCATGACAACCAAAGAATCGCGTTCGTGCAAGTTGCATCTTCACTTTTCGGTTACCGTTCGACATACTTTCTCCGTTTCCTGTGCCGGTGTTTTACAAGTACATTGTTGTGAAGCAAGCTTTGTGCCGTTCGTGCTGCTGTTAGCAACCGAAATCAACCTTTCTGTGATGGTGGTGGACGCCCAGTAGTGTTAAAAATAAGTACGGGAATCGGTGGATTTAAGAAATCTTTGGAGTTTCTTTACTTTGGATGGGCTCAGAAATCGGGGGTTGCTGAATGCAGTATAGCAGCCAATTTTCGCGTTTACTGCGGCGTCCTAGGGGAATGTAGGTCTGCTTTACGGTGCACGCATCGTGGGAAGCGGGTATCAAGCAGTGCACAAGAGAAGCCATTAGTCAAGGTAACTATCCTCAATGAACAACAAAGAGATTGCAAACCAATACCCTCTAAATTCTCCTTCTCCGTTCTGGAAAATTCGATCATCTATTTGCTTTTAGTTTAACCATTTCGAATATTTGTTGATGGTTGTACGCTTTGCTTACTGTTGAGATCCAAAATTCATATCAATCAAACCCGGTAATCGTCGGTTGCCGCATGCTGCACGTAGGCGAATCGTTCGTAAGCCGCTTCATCGATTTCACTCCAGCGAGCAGGGCAAGAGACTATTTTTTTGATCGTTTCGTAGCACCGAGTTCGGCATCAAAGCGTTTTCCCATCCCGAACACGGAACGGAGAACTGTGTGGGCGACACATCTTGATGTCAAAATTCGCCCCGTCACTAGTAATTGCAAAAACACTTTCATTTATTTTTAGAACTGACATGTGGATGGTCAAAAAACATCTTCATCATCCATAGCAGGGGCAAATTAGATTGAGCTCGATAGCTGTATCAAATACTTTACTTTTAAACTCAAAAACCGATTGGACGCACCTGAATGGTGCATTCAATCTTTTAGATGAAACATTTTTTTTTGCAAAAGTGGCTAGAGTAAAGAGAAGAATGTTGGTACTATCACTTAGTGAGACTTAAAAGTAAAACGCATTAGATGGACCCGTTTGGTTACTTTTTGTTACAATATAAATCAGCGGATTGCAGGCATTTTCTTGTGAGGAATCCGTACAACAACGAAGTAGGCTGAGAGATAAAAGATAAGGCCACGCGATTGCTCACGGCCATAAATGTATTTTATGGAGGTGTGCAGCGTTTCAACAACCCAACTGTATGTGGTGATTCTCCATGGATCTAAAAAGCTACACCAAACGGATTCAAAAACGAAGTACAATACTTTCCAGTGCAAATATATGTTGTACAATTGAAAGTTAGTGGCATTTTTGACTAAAAATTGCCCTAGAGTCTATTTGTGCATCGTTTACTATTGTACAGGAAATTTATTTACTGAAAAATATTCCGTCTTAGCCTACTGATGAAACACTTTGCGGTAGCTCTAGTTGCAAGGGTTTAATTTTGAGTCCCGCTCAGGATGTTATCGTCTAATGGAGTTGTAAATCTGTCTCAGGCTGGTGAGTAAACCGTCGATAAGGCGATACAAGGGCTAACAGATTTTCAAGTTGCGACTCGTACCATCTCATATCAACAGTTGCGACGTCATACGATGACCCGTTGGCCTTTCAAATCGACTTCATGGGCAATCCAACACTATCGTTGTCTTATTATCGTTGTTTGTCGATTGCTGATGCAGCTGCCACTGCATACAGTGTTTACAATTTAAAAATTTTCAGGAAAATTACCACTCTGATAGCAAACCATGAACCAAAACTGCTAGGAGATGTAGGGAAAACATTGATGTTCACCTTCAAATGCGACCATGCGGTATATTCTACAATCTATTGGCTTTTAGCATATGCAACGCATACACTGAGACCTAGCGATGGTTCGCGAGAAAGGAAATAACGCTATTCAAACAGCAAATGTTATCTTAAATACGGCCATTTTAACGTTCTGTTTATGTTTCTTTTTTTTTGCAGCTCGCCTCCACACCAATCAAAGAAACAGTACAAAAGTAGATACAATCGCAGGACGAGAATGCACTTCCAAATGGCGGATCTACCATCACCGAACCCATACTCTGCTCAGCCCGAGGGAGGGGTTTCAAACACACCGGCTTTGGAGAGCAGTGTGAAGAAGTATTACCGCAAAGCCGAGCACAGGTGAGTCGAAATTCACACTACTTTAAGTTAACTGTGATTTAAGCGACTCTCGACATCAGAGTTTTGGATATTCTTATTGAACGATGGTTTCTCCAGTCGAAAACAACACCCGGGGTTTTAATGTATCGAACGACTATAACTCTAAAATGCCAACGCATGGCACTAAATGTTCACCGATTTTATTCGCTCCACAAGGGGGTACAAAAAGCAAGCAATTAGCTTAGTTTAAAATCGAAGCTCAAGGACCTAATAAGTCATAAATTGCAACCGTTAATGCAGCCTTTATCAGTCGCAATCGACCCCTCGCTTGTCGATTATCAGCAGAGACCGTCCGACAATGGGCCGGATCAATCGATCACGGTGCAGATTGCGGCGCAGCTTGTTTGCAATTTCCGTTCAACACGGACACGGTGCGAGTAAATACCGCAGCCACAAACAACACCTCTTTGTGACGTAGGCACGAAACGTACACTATGACGTCATGGCCTCCCGCTGGCGCACTCATGTTCGACCAAAGAAAACGACTCAGAAGGGTCGCGAGAGCGAAGCAATAAATGTTCCGATAACAACAACCGGATCAGTGAGGCCCGATAATGACGCTATCAATTGAATCATTTAGGCTAACCCCTCACCTCTTGCGGTTTGGCAAAATTATCTCTTCAGCGCACTTTGTTCCCACTCGCTGCCAGAGAATGAAGCTTATTGTACATTAGACCTTGCGGCCATAATCTAACCCGAACGTTTTTTTGTTTTATCACATTGATTTCGATAAGTCATACTTCCACTTCTATCGCGAACGTTGTGATTTCAAAGTGTTTGCTTTGATATCGATAAACGTAAGCTCCACTAATGGGAATGAGATTTCAATCCACAATCAATTCCTCATTGTTACTCAGTGAAAAATCATACTGTGTTTAGAGGAACTTGTTCTGATTTGTTTTAACGGGAAGTAAGATTGACATCACATTGTAGAAGAAGTTTTGTTTCTTTTCTGCACATTCTATTACCAGATAACTCTCCCGATTCTGCCTTCCTCTATGTACACTCTGATCCGGAAAAGTTCACATAATACAACCGAGTAATTGTAACAACCTTTACTGAAACTTGAACGTTTTATTTTAAAGTAAGTAAATAACTTTCAATCTCTTTGTCTATAATATTCGTAGCCTGCTTAAGCAAACTAAAGCTGACAAAGTTTTCTTGAAATAAAAAATATCGCAACCAACTAACGGTTGGTTTAAAACTGACATTTGTTTCAAATCGTTAGCAATCGATGGTCTTGTTCCCAGCAAATTAGAATTATGCTCTGGAACTCGAAGCCAGTTATCTCGTTTGAAGCCGTTTTCGATTACAAGGATCTTTTGCAGCACGAAAAATAAGTGTCCCGAAACTCGAAGGGTTAGCTGCTGCTGGAGGCGAACACAATCGCGAGCAGAGGAGAGGAGAAATCCTGCAATCGGATGCACCGGCACGGGACGATGTGTGTGATTGTGTGCGTGTGTGTGTGGGGTGCACTTTTGTCTATCGTTCCACTCGTCTCCGATTGCTGGCCAATCCCGTATCTATTCCTCCCCCCACTCTTTCTCTACTCTGCAAACGCCACCTACGTGGTTGGCGGCCTCTGCTGCAACAGCCGAAGGGCGTGTGTGTGTGTGCCATGCAGTCGGTCAGTCCCCGTTCCGCCACGCCGTTCGAGCAGAGTGTTCGTTTGTTGCAGCTCCCCTGCAAGGGAAAGCAGCCCGTAGAGAAGTTTGTTACTGCATTGGCCGTTGTTTGTTGGTGTGTGCATCTGGCCTGTCGAACCGAAGGTTTTTCGTGAAGGCCAGGTATCGAGTGGAACATCCGGTTTCTTCTCCCCCAGGGGGCGAGCGCTCTGTTTTGGGCCAGTTTGGAGACGGAGACCCTCTAGCATCGGCGCCATCCGACTTCCTCCTCGTCGATTCGAACACATTCGAGCCCAACGACCAACTTTCCCTCTCGAAATCACATTCCATAGAGACCCTGATTTTCTACCCCCCGAAAGGCCACTGTTCGTGGCCTTGGATTGGCCCCCCCTTTCTCGGAGAAGGGCTATATGCATATTTGAGCTGGCGTCTGCGTGGGGTTCGGCTTCCCGAAAGGTCGGTCGCGATCGCGTCAAGTGCGTCGCGGTGTCGCCTGCTGTCATCACCCCTGCGGAGAAGCTCCAAGCTCCCACAACAAAACAGCTGAACAGGGGCAGCATCACACACATTCCGTTCCCGCGTTCGCGGTTTTCCTTTCAGTGGAGCTGTCTCGCTTCTCTCCGTTGATCTCTCCGTTGACGTTCTTCTATTGGTCGCGCTGGTCGCGTCATTCTTTCCTATCGTGCGCGCCCGTTTGTTGTGTCGTAATCGTCGTGCCGTAAGCCGCACCAGTGGTCACCTCCAGCAGGGGTTTGCAGCTCCGGTTTCGCGTCAGTTTCGGTACGGCTGCCAAGCGTCGGTGTGTGTACTCACAGCCATTCGGTTTAATCGCGCTCCTCATCCAGCACTTTCTAGCATCGTCGTCGTTGGCGGTATTGTTGTCGTGCCCCCGGTCGCGAACGGAAGTGCCCAACGTGTGCAGCAGCAGAGAGTGCCTACGTGCCTTTAGTTGTAACGTTTTTTTTGTTTTGTTTTATCATCATCGTTGTTATTTTTGTGACCCACACCTCACCCGCGCGTCGTCGTCCTTAAGAGAAAAACTTAAAAAAACCGACGACCATGCCGGACATATCGCAGGATGAGTTCGAGGCCAAGCTGCCCCATCTTGCGCCAGCGACCGCTGCCGAGCTGCGCAAGCGGGCCAACTCCGGCGGGTCACGCATGCTGGGTCGAAACACATCAAACGCCCCGGCCACCAATCAACCGGCCGACGAAAGTGTTTCCGGTCCCGCGCTTGCCGAACCCGTCTACGGCTACAAGCGTGAGATTAGCCATAGGTACGTATCCTAGGGTCTCTCTCTCCGGTGTATCTTAATACCCAGCAACCAATTTCCTACCCCTTTGGAATGTCTGTTTCATGGCATGACACACTTGACCTCCTCCTGATAGGGAAATAAACGCTACGCTGGTAGGGTTACAGCACGTTCTAGCCTTGGCCTCAAATCCACCGAACCTCGACGCCTGTCAAAATAGTTCGTCAAAGAGACCCCACGACCGGGTGGAGTTCGTGGTTCTGGTTCGATGTATCGTGCAATACCCCCAAAAAACACACACCCCGCACGCATCGATTCAATCACCCACTTCGTGCGTTGTGCCATTCTAGGTCATCCGCCCCATAGTTTAGGTCCACTTTTCCTCCAGCGGCGGGAACCCGATCGTGCCCTTTTTGACGTTTCATTAAGCCACTTTAGAAAAGTGAAGCCGCTTGCTAGCTAGCATTCATGCACGTAGTATACGTGATTGTTGGAGTTTATTTCCACCACGCATGTCTTCAAAAACACACAAGATCTTACGCCCAAGGAGATTTTGATAAGGTTCCGCCGTACGTCGCTCGAAGGTCACGGCTTTCGTTCTGTTAAAAAAATCACCTTCCAATCGCTTTTTTCGACGGTGAAGCCGTTATAAATAATTGAAAGATCTTGTTGCAGTACGATGTGAAATATTACTGTGCGCCGGGTCATGGTTCCTTTGGAGCTAGTGAAGCAACCATTCATTCACCGCAGTCCCATAAACCGGTAACCTCTCACACCAACTATTTTAAGCATCCTCCAAGGTGTAGCTGCGGCTTACTTTTTGCATCGGGCGATAATAGTGAGTCGCTAGGCAAAGGTAAGGTATCGCCACCACGCCAGGCGATAAGGCGCGCTCCTGGCGAACGGGTATTTTAATGATGATCGTATGTAGATGAAGATGAAGCTTGTTGTTGGCCGTGCGCGTCCGTTCGAGAGCTGCTTGCTGCTCGGAATGGGAGAAGATCTTGACCCCGCGTTGATAACGGAACCTGGCACCACACGTCGCACGATAGTGGCGGCAAATGTGTTCCAGTTGTGGATCTACACGGAATCTGCCAAACAGGGTGCGCACAAGTGGAGTGGTATGATGCTGGGCGCCAATCGTACTGTTGGGAGTACGTACCCTGAAGCAAAAGAGGCTCTTTGGGTATTGGAGAAGCACCGGCATGTTTGCATTAACATGGGATATATCTATCAGACTACATCTAGATCGAATTAAATTCATCAAATTAATAATTTGACAAAGACCCCTCGTCGTTACAGCTGTCCTACCTACTGATCCAACTGATGTAGACAGTATAATATTGTTTACCGATTGAACCACTGTTTGCCTTGTTGTGGCCCCTGGCCTCAAATGCACAACGGCGCACAACGAACCAGAGAGTGCTCAAAGCCTTGTTTTCTGAGACATTTGTTTTCCTTCTGCTAAGGACTAGGTTATTTTGTTGTTTCGATCGAATCGCGGTTTTGTTTTGCTACACATATCCTGCAGCCCGCATTCAGCGCTTCAGGGTGGGGGACCAAAACAAGCAACCCTCCTCCCTCCAACAAAGCTGTAAACAGCTCTCGCGCATATTCCGTACCAACGCGCGATTATTCTGCGCCGCAACTGCTGAATGCATTGGGGTGCAATGCTCTTGCCAAAGCATGGGGCAACAACATGGCAACACTATGGGGCCACTATGTTTTGGCTTTGCTGGAGGTTGCAAAGAGGGGGGCTAGGAGTCTAAACAAAATCCTATCGCATCGGACTCGCTCCTATCGGCCAACGGATCGGCGTCGGAGAAGGGTTGAAGCTTATTACAACAAAATAAAATACACCAGAAGACGTGCTTGAAGCGCAGTTCAAGCTATGTTCAACATCCTTGAAGCTACCGGATGAGTTTGATTCAATCCATTCGAACCCGTTGTTGGAAACACTTAAAAATTTAAAAGACAACAAAATGCATACATCTATCATCCTTTGATGTCGCATTTTTCCACTTGATGCTGCTGAACGGTCATAACACAAAACAAACGGACATTGTTCGCCGAATAATCTACACTTCATACTGCGTTTGAAACCGACCACAATGGGGAATGCGAGTGCACAAGTGTGGACATAAAATTTCGTGACGAGATCATCGCTTTCATAAATATTTTTTGATAGCATTTGCGTACTATATTTGTATTTACATATAGTACAGTTTTGGACATTGATTTGAAGAATATCAATTTACAAAACAATTTAAACGAACTTCAATTTGACAGCTGGTAAAAAAAAGCCAAACAATGTGTAAATCATCTTTGCGGAGTAATCGGGTCAATATTCGTTATCGTTCCGCGCATTTGACTGTTCAAAATCAGTGCAAATCACGCTCGTAAGAGTTATTTTAATCGTCCGCCATACATCCTGCTCATTAATTCTCGCTCAAATCATTACCATCTCGCCCCGGCGGATAGCTTTGGCCCCCGACCAAAACAGGTATTTCCTCGCGGTGGAAATGTTTTAATTTTGTTTTTTGTTCCTACTACACGAAAATAAATGGAAATACCAGTTTTAACAGTACCGAACGAAGCGGAAGTGGGAGCTCACCGTGTGAAAGGTATGAAAATTTGCCAAAATTTGTCATGTATTAATATCGGCATTGAATTGCATTCCGTTCCATGCATTCGTTCCAACGCAACAGAACCCTTGAAAAGCGGAGCAGTCCGTTTAGCACCTTCGGTTGTAAAATCAAGATGTTTGGGAAATGCGATCCGTTAAATTCAAACGATTTTCATCTTTCAAATCCATACAATATCGTACGAAAAAATCGGATGAGTCAGAGCACTGACACCAGCCTAAGACATGAGCAAGATACAGTTGTAATAGACTTCCTCTTGCAGTCCTCCCCTTGTTTCAAAATTAAAAACACATGAAAAGCCCTCGCGGAACTCGGATGACACTCGAACGATGATGCACGCAAGGGTTGAGAACCTGCGACGGTTCGCATTCGGTTGGCAGGCAGCTGCTAATGCTTCCCACGCCACCATATCGCGCGCCATCCCTCGATGCAGTTCTGCCCTATGATTTCGCAAAACCCATTTCCAAGTGGCAGGAGCACCACACGTCAGTGTTCGAGTCACTTCCCCGACAGTGCGAGTTCGTCAGCGAATTTCGACGAACGTTCGGTCGCTCGCCGTTACACAAAAGGTGAACCGCGTGGTCCGTCGTGTGTCGCGCGTGTTGGGATGGGATACGGCACACTTGTTGTTCGGTGGTGGTGCGCTTAGCACAAATAAATCAACTGCCTTACAGTATACTGTGTCTCTTTGGAACGATGTCACTCGTGAAGGCGGACGATGTTTCGGACCGTGATGGCGATTGTACGTCGCCGATCGGTTCCAGCCAGTCTTCTAGCCACGAGGATGACATTCCCGAACTGTTCGTCGCCAACCCGACCGGGATCGTAGGTCACCGGGTGGAGGAGTAAGTACACCGCACAGTCCAAGGTTACACGTCGTCAACTGGTTTGTGATGGTCAGTTCTAGTGTCATTAGGAGGCTGAACTGTAGATCAAATCCTAATTTGATCGCGAACTCTCCATCTTCTAGTCCACAATAGGTGAATTTCGTTACCAGGTTCCCTTAATCCGCGGTTGGCAACAAGGTACACATTCCGCCGTACCAGGAAGTTCTCCATGTGCCTAGCCTATTATGTTTCTAATCTTTAACGGCACCCTAAATAAATCCTCTGGATTGCGTCCGGCGACAGCTTTTTGAAGTTCCCGCTCCCGGAACGCGCAGACTACACGCAATAATTCAATAATTCACAAATTTGTCACAATTTGTGACAAGTGCTAGTTAATTCGGATGGAGGGGATCTTCCCCACATCTCACGGCCGCTTTACCGCCGACGACTTTAGGGCCGAAGTTCAAGTTCAATGCTTCCACCAAACCATCGAATCGATCGCAGGAATTATGCGGGTGGAGCTAATTATAAACTGATCCGGTGACAGCCTGATGATGGTGTAACATTCCAAGAGCTCCTATTACTCCGGATCCGGGGTCGATCGGATTCAGATGTCCACGACGAGGACTTGGTTGGAACTCGTTTAACAATTAACCCCTCTACAAGGGTTGAAAGTAGGGATATATGGCATTCTTGTAGACATGGAAGAGTTCTCGCAGAAGGCTTGAACAAACGAAAGATTGAACAAGACAGTAAATTCTCAAAATAGCCGTTCGGTTATTCCACCATTGAACAGGATCTTCGTCAACCGCTCGATGCACCTGGAGAACATCAAGTTCTACGGCTTCGACATGGACTACACGATCGCGGAGTACAAGTCGCCGCAGTACGAGCAGCTCGGGTTCGATCTGGTGAAGGAGCGGCTGGTCAGCCTCGGCTATCCCGCCGAGATACGCCAGTTTGAGTACGACCCGTCGTTTCCGGTGCGCGGCCTCTGGTTCGACTCGCTCTACGGCAACCTGCTGAAGGTGGACGCGTACGGCAACATCCTCGTGTGTGTGCACGGTTTCGAGTTCCTCAAGCAGTGAGTATTGCGGCCCGCTGTGAGGTTCGCGTGTGTCTACTTTTGATTTTCCTATTTCCCCCCCCTCAGTCATCAAGTGTACGAACTGTACCCGAACAAGTTCCTGCAGCTCGACGAGAGCCGCGTGTACGTGCTGAACACGCTGTTCAACCTGCCCGAGACGTACCTGTTCGCGTGCCTGGTCGACTTCTTCACGCACTCGCCGCAGTACGCGGAGCAGGTCGACCGTACCGGCGTCAAGTACGGCGAGCTGTTCATGTCGTTCAAGTCGATCTTCCAGGACGTGCGCGGTGCCGTCGACTGGGTGCACATCTATGGTGATCTCAAGAAGAAAACGCTTGAGGTGAGGTCGTCTTCCCCCTGAGAAAAAAAAACCCCGCCCTAGAGCTAACGTAAACTTCTATCTCGCACAGAACCTGGATGAGTACGTGAAGAAGGACGAGCGGCTGCCGATGGTGTTGTCGCGCATTCGCGAGTCGGGCGCGAAGCTGTTCCTGCTGACGAACAGCGACTACAACTTCACCGATCGCATCATGACGTTCCTGTTCGACTTCCCGCACGGTGCCAAACCGGACGAGCCGCACCGCGACTGGAAGACGTACTTCGACACGATCGTGGTGGACGCCCGGAAGCCGCTGTTCTTCGGCGAGGGCACCATCCTGCGCCAGGTCGATACGACCACCGGGGCGCTCAAGGTCGGCACGCACATGGGCCCGCTGCAGGCGAACCAGATCTACTCGGGCGGCTCGTGCGACGTGTTCACCAAGCTGATCGGCGCCAAGGGCAAGGACGTGCTGTACATCGGCGACCACATCTTCGGCGACATCCTCAAGAGCAAGAAGATCCGCGGCTGGCGCACGTTCCTGATCGTGCCGGAGCTGGTGCAGGAGCTGCACGTCTGGACGGACAAGTGCCAGCTGTTCGCGGAGCTGCAGCAGCTCGACGTGCGGCTCGGCGACCTGTACAAGAACCTCGACTCGAGCGCCAAGGAGAAGCCGGACATCCGCTCGGTGCGCACCGCCATCCGGGACGTCACGCACAAGATGGACCTGGCGTACGGCATGATGGGCTCGCTGTTCCGCTCCGGCTCGCGCCAGACGTTCTTCTCCAGCCAGGTGGTGCGGTACGCCGACCTGTACGCCGCCACCATCCTCAACCTGATGTACTACCCGTTCTCGTACATGTTCCGTGCGCCCGCCATGCTGCTGCCGCACGAGTCGACGGTCGCGCACGAGCAGCGCTTTACGCTCGACGCGCCCATGATCCAGCGCTCGCGCCCACCCCGTGCCATCGGCGGCGGTTCCTCCAATCCGCTCGCCTCCTCCTCCACCTCGGCCCTGCCCCCGACGGTGGCCTCCTCCGTGTCGATGTTTTCGAAGTCTGCGCTGGAGGGTGCCGCATCAGCAGCAGCAGCTATGCTCGTCTCCCTCACCACCGCAAAGACGATGGCCGATGCCAGCGCCATGCTAGCGACACAAGAACTCGCCGACGAGCTGGGTGATCTGGCCGGGGGTGACGAATCGAAGGAACTGACACGGGTAAGATGACACGCGTAGTAACCATAAAGGAACCACTAACGACATCAACGACACGAATACAGTTGGGTTTTTACATGTAAAGGTGCAAAGTAGCACAGAACAAACAGCTATGTTTATTTCTAAAATACTAACACTTAATTTTTATCTCAAGAAAACTTCATTTTAACTCTGTGGTTTTCTTTTAAAACAACTCAACAGAATGAAGACGATGTTTTAAACATGTTTGATTTGTTAATTGTTTCCAGTCTTGTTGGATTCAACGAACTTATTTCTTTGGAAACTCGAGGCAAACTGGTATTAAAATACTATTGTTAATGCATCTCAAAACGTATGCCTTGAACTATAATCCTTTTTAAGTAATACTTTCTAAAACAGAAAATTAAAATGTTTTCAAAGTAATCCCTTTTTTGCACAAAGGGATCTTTCAATGACCTGGATGATATTCGGAGAGCCTTCCTCATCTGTTGAGGCAGGAAAAAGGCACTTGCTGGAGTTAGAAACGTTAATACTTCGCACCATGAATTGTTTAGTATGCTTCAACTTCAAAAACTTTAAGAAGGGGTTTAAAAGTAATTAAGTGCATTGGTAAAAGCGTATTGAGCATTCATATATCTTATGTTTCAATGATATGTAAGACGTTCAGTCGCCTTTTTTCAGTTAGGCTTTCGCAGAGCTATGGATTAAGATGTTCAAATCCAAACGAACAGTTTTACTTCCATTAGTAAAATCATTCTCGATCAATTATGAGATTAGTTTAATAGCAAAATTATATTATATGTTGTTGTAATTTACTATCGTTTTAGCTTCTGCTGCAGGAAAAGGACGGTCTGCTGGCCGTGTCCGTGCCACACACGCGCCCAGAAACGCCCCGCTCCGTCACGCACACGCACGACGAGGACTACTCGGACGAGGATAGCGACGATCAGAAGAAGGTGGTGTCGGCGGCGGGTGCGACCGCAGCAGGTTGTGAGGGCGTACAATCGTCATCGGCCACCGACGACGGACCGGATCCACCCGCTCGGGTGTAAAAGGCAGCAGCTTTTGCTTTGCCCGGCTTCCGCTGCATACACACACACACACACACACACACACACACACAAACACATTTATCGCATAAGTAGCACAAAACTAAAACAAGGAGGGGGAGGACGAATGCAAGAGACAGGAAAAGGCGAAGAGAGGCTGTTGTTGCTGCTGCTTGCTGTTGTAGTAATAGTACACATCGTAGCCCGCACGCAGCCGGATGTTGATACGAAGCCAAGACGTAGAAAAGGATAAAAGCAGATTGAAGGATAATTCAAACAGACATTGCAATTTACCTTGGTGTAGAGTGAGACCGAACTGAGGCGGGGCTGACGGAATGTTTTAGCCTACGTAGAGACACTAATTGCAGTTAAACAAAAAGGTAGAATTAATTGAACACTGGCTTTCACTAGACGATGAAACTGAACGGATGCCAAGAGAGCAACCACATATGGAATGGTTTCATTTCTTCATTTTTTCGAGCTACTTCCGGGCTTCTTGAGATATGTTTCTCATCAATTCTTTGGCTACGATAGAGCAGAGTACAGAGTATCAGAAAGCTGTTACTTGTTACAGGGAAAGAAAATTCAACACAGGACACAAAACGTGAGGGTGAGCGCGCGGTTAAACCATCGAAGGAGGAGGGTTCGCTTCTAGACCCTGTGGGATGATGGTCTACCCTGAAAAGTCAAACAACGCGAGATTCGTTTTAAAATGTTCCTTTCGTTTCGTGCGAATCGAAATTACGACTAAATAAGTAGTACTAGTAAGATTTATAATAACCATAGTACAAGCAAACCGTAGCTCAACAACCTATATCGTGTACGCTAAGAATTTATAACTACTACTTTCGATTGGTTTGTTTTGTTTCGAGTTCGGCTTCGAGCGGTGTGTCCAATATTGCAAAATATCATACCGTGACACGGTCGACAGCGAAACTCTCTCTCTCTACTATCAAATTGCGCATTTGGTGAGGCCACGGTTAGGCGAAAGATTCACATTCGGGATGTGACCAATAATCAGATTGGAAAAATGCATAATCTGCTCGGTGGGCGACAAGTCGTTTGCTTTAAATCAACAAACAACGCAACGTTAACGGGTCAAGAAAGTCAAATGTTGTAGGAAGTAATCAGGATTGCATGATTCATGACTTGTTCGCCCCACATTTGGATGGATGGATTAGATTTTTCCGTTTTATTAGAGATAGTTTTCTTCCGATCTTTCGTATATCCACCTTTGGCTTAATTTGTAATGTGTAACAAACAAAAACTAAACACGGCACAATGCAGTTTTCATTGAGATTACCTTTTATATATATATAGCTAAACAAATGAACAAGAATCACAGAGGCAAGCGTATAGGGATGTTTTCGGATCACAGAGACAAACAGAGCTGCTACAGAATCTCATATCATTGCCGAGAATTTCCAACTACATTGCAACTAGAGTTCGCGTTTAAAAGAAACTTTGTTTCTCTTATTCGAGGCTTGCTAAGGGCATGAATGCATAACAAAACAGGACTCGTTGAAGCTCTTTTCTGAAACGCGTGCATTATCTGAAATATCAGACATACAGTCGACAACATTGGCACACAGGTTTTTGCTTAAGTTAACAAGCCTTCATATGTTCGTGTGGTAGCTCTTTTAGAATATTTCTTCTTTACGCGTTTAACTTATGTTCTATGCAGTGCTGTTTTCCTCCCCGCGCATATGCTAAAACAAGCAATAGATTTTAAAACATTTTAACGGGTGTTTTGGGTGGTAAAGTTTTCGTTAAAATTAAATTCATGCGTTGGACGAACAACTAAACGGAAGCATTTTCACACTCGGCAGCTGAAGCCGCATTCGCATCAAAGGATGAAAGAGAGGGAAGCGGAAAAATGGTCCCCAAGAACTCCCCACTAGAGCTCGTGTTTGGTAGCAAGTTGAAGTTAGACGCGTTTGAAATTGTTTCGTTTTGTTAGGAAAGGGGGAGGAAAGCGAAGGAATGCCAGCGTACAAACATGTAACCGCGTTAAAGAGTGTAATAAATAAAATTCGTTACCTAAACATATGCAGACTTGAAGTCGTTTGTTATCCAATTGCCCCATTCCAGAATAATATTATTTCCATCAAAACGATCGGAAACTCTTCCTTATGAAAATGTAAAGGTACTTCAAAAGTTCGGAATGTATAACGATATCACACGACGCTCGATATTGTTTCATAGTTCATTTTTTTTTCTTTTATTAGTCGTTTATCTTTTTCTTATCCATTTATGTTTACTCTCTTAAATCGATTAAATTTGAGGACATATGGCCTCTACCGTCATAAAACCCATTCGGGTCTCTGCTTTAAATGTTAGTTTTATGTGTTTTGATGTTGTTGTTGTTGTGTTAAATACATGCGACGAAATATCGATAACATGCTGGAGATGACGCCTGGATGAGACGGTGATAAGGGTGTTTGTTTAAATATATATATATGTATGTATATATGCTCAGGATTGACTGTTGCTCGCGCCCTTTTCCAAAAAACCAATCGTGCTCTCTTATCATCACCAGAGCGATTCTTGCCTCAAAGTTCCATCCAGTTCTGGTTCACGATTTAAACGGGTTTTCCAAATCGCTATAATGTAAGTGGCTAAATTCGTCTCTTGGCGAAACTAGGATAAATTTTGCTAAAACCCTTTTTTATGCTGTCGGTTTTACAGTTTTTCCTTCTCGAACGGACGCTGGAAAAAGCTAACCTGAGCTAACACCCCTTTTCTGCTCGTACCCTGAGAGCTTAACTATAACCAGTACGAGTGACCAGATCCGTAACTTTCGCGATTTCGTTTTATCATTACAAGTACAGGCGCGGTAAACAGAACATTCAAAAATCCATAAAAATGATCTACGTGGAACGAAGAAGCTAAAACGAACGGTTTTGGTGACGAATTTTCCTCGTTTTGTTTTCTCTTCCCTAATAATGGCTACTTGAATATTGCTCCGTTTTATCCATATTTCAATCATTTCCCAACTCGTCTCTCATTTAAGCTTTTCACAAGCCATTCCAAATCGGTGGCTTCTGCTGTTTTCTGCTGCAAAAAAAAACTGTTTCGAGGAAAATATATGCATATTCGGAATAAAAGCAGGTTAGCTGAAAGAGCGAGACGTTATTGTAGGAAACATCTTTACACACATTTGCTTTCCTTGATGTATTTAACGTTCAAAAGAATGAAAATGACAAATGAAACCGCATAATTATCGCAAACTACTAAATGAATTCGCGAAAGGCTCTACGGAGTCTTTTTAAGTGAACGCATTATTCCCACGTGTCGCAAAAGAAAACAAACAATATTCCTCTCTTCTTTAATTCTGTACGCAATATCTCCTTTAAGCAGCTTCGATCTGATACTAAGCTTCCTCGTTTGTTTCTCTTTCATTATTCTTTTCCAAAAACTGATTCTTCTTACCGAACACAAACACACCTTTCTTCTCTTTTCTTCAACTTCTCTTCGAACTTCGAAATCTTTTCGATACCGCGATGTTTCCAAACGAGCATTATTATTATTTCCATCTTCGCCATAGTGCAAACCAAGTGTTTGTGTTAATTGAACGTTCTAGCATTATATATGTTTGAAACTGAAAATAGCTCAAAGATGATTATCGATTCAGTTTCGTTTCAATAAAAAGAAATCAAAGATGCTAAATGCATATAAAATTGGCGAAATGAGAAGCTAAAGAATTCGAATAGTGGTTAGTGGAAAATGATAATAAAAAAGGGTCTGACAGTAAGAAAGATGACAAAAAAAACCTGAATTATATCATGATCGAAGATTCAAAAAACCGTTGAAAAGCAAGTGAAGTTTTAAACCATTTCAAAGAAGGCAATATTGATGGCGTGAAATGGTAAAAAATCTAAAAAAGAACAATGATTGTTGGAAAAAACCCTCGTCTATACGCGTAGTAAGACGAAAAAAAACCTAGACACAAAACCGTTACTTCGAGATCGTGGCCAAACTCGGGCGCAACATTCTTCCCGCTTCTCCATTATGTGTCCCTCTGCCTGCGCGATGATGTATCGTTATTCTGCCTGTGGTGTCTGTCTGTCGCTCGAAAAGCTCTGAATGACTTATTTTTAAACGAGTTCCCTATGCGCTAAATAACATGAAAATGAAAACTTAATTATAAAAAAGACCGTTCCTTGAACAGTCAAATCAGGAAGGAGAAAATGCTACTACGACCTCCGACTCGGATCCCCCCATGTATCCCTCTTTTCTACCCCCTCCCATCTCCTTTTAGCGCATCGGCTTTTCCTATCTCCTGCTAAATTGATCAAATAGTTCTCGCACATGTGTACTTATTATCCACGCGTTATTATGAGCGAACTTTTATGATGAAACATGATACTATCCTTCGATTGTTTCGTTTGCAAACATAGTGCTGAAGTAATTTGATGCATAAGGAAAGTGTAGGAACGCGAATTTTGATCGCTGAAGAAAAAACTGTAATCCGCCCGCGGTCTGCGACTTTTCTTGATTCACGTGTTCTTATAAATTCACTCTTCTCTTCTTTCTGTGTCCGAGGTGCGATACCTCAGCTTTTCTTAGATCATTCGCTACGTGCCTTCTCTCTGTTTTCTTCATCAATAGCCCAAATTCTTGCCCAAGAACACTTGCCTAAAGTTCTAATCTCCCCCTCTTTTTGCCCACAAACATGGCTCGCTCTCGCTCTCCGTCGACCAATTTTCTTTTTGGTTTAGTTCAATAGTATCATCCATACAAGCACTGGGATTTATCGGCGGTTTGCAATACCATACACGTTGTTGAATGTTATGTTGTACCATCGTCGTGCTGAGGGGGTGATGATGATGATGGTGGTTTTTGAGGGGTTGATTGGCGATTGTGGACGAGTCCCGGTCGGTCGGCAGCACATTAAATATCACGAGGAAGGAGACTGGTCGGCTTAACCTGACCACCGTCGCCTTCGGAGACGAAGCGCTTGCGGCCCCTAAAATGAGAGATAAAGAAAAGCCGAGAAAATAATCAGTCAACTGCTGCAGTCTTCTAACCTGCTAGGGGCTATCTTTCGTGTAAGGCTTTGGGAGGGAAACATAACAACGATTTGAAATCCTACATATCGGTTGAAACTATCCAAAAAGAAACACATTTTATCTAATGCGAACTAACTGTTGCTTTGTTAGTTGGAATGGGTGTCGGTTATAAAGCATCTCGTAACTTCAAAAACATCGGTCATCATTTTGCAACGTGAAAACTAGAATTGATGTGTTATACATAAAATTACATTTCTTTTTTGTACCTATCATTTTCAACGGTCGCAAAGCTTAAACCATTGAATAAGAATAACCACCTAACGGGCGTAAATCGTTCGTAAATAACTCCAGAGACGTGACAACGACCACTCCGGCATGCTTTCTTGCACCAAGGATTGATAAACGTCTGCGCCCTCTCGTTCTTCTTCTCGGCAGCGTTTTCATTCATACTTTGTGATTGATGAAGGGTGTGTCACAATCTCGTTTCCCCCCTGGCTTTGTAGGTGAGAGGTGGTGGGTACCGGTTAAAAACAACATGTACCCCGCGCGCAACAACCAAGTAGAAAACTGGTTTAAACCGAATCGACTTAGGAGAAGATTGATGTTTGTACTGGCAACCAACGCCGGTTTTGTCTGGTTTTTCAACGGGTGTGCACTCCTATTATGTGGTAAAGGCGTCACACCGCACAGTGTTCCAAATACTGCAAAGACCAGTGGGTTAGTATATGAATGTAGATTTTTCAATAGCATAATGAGTTCAGTAAGGAAACTTGCAAACTTTTCGCACTACGATTCCACAATAACTGGATTCAAAGTGCAAATATATGGAAATACTTTTCATTTTAAAATTTAATAAATGAATTTCAATTACTGTGTGTTTGTTGGACTCGATATAGATTAAATTAAATAATTGGCAGTGCAATTACGGATCGAACTTGTCGGGCTCCCTCTGTAAGTACCCACTGTGCCTTCCCTCCTCTCTTGCTGGTTTAGAAGAGCAAAAAATTCAATTACGATAATTATAACCGGCAAATATACAGTGTGGGTCACGTACAACACACATATCTCATCTAATCACTACATTGTATTCCCGTAGCACAAACGAGAATAGAAACATTATCGCAAACATCGAAGCAGAGGGAGTTTTGTTATCAGCAAAACGGCGCTATTGCGTCGCAGTTGGCGAAAACAACGCACACCAACATCCCTCCTACACGTATTCGTGTGCGTTCTCTCTATCATCTCCCGGCGATGGCTCGCGGAATCCGCGCAACATTCGCGTTCCGTGTGTGTGTGTGTGTGTGTTGTTTGTGCCAACAAACGCGAATCGCCTCTTTGCGATGCCGTTTTCTTTTTAATGACAACCAACCATCCATCGTTCGTTTGAGAGGATTACCATCTTCCTCCAGCCGTTCTTTTTTAAATTCAATTTCAAAAGGCGTTGCTTTTTGTGCGGGCGTTATTTGCACACCATTTGCAGTTACGAAAACAACCATTGTGAACAAATGCGAAACCGCATCGCGACACCATCAAAGCTTTCGGTTGTCATTAGAATTCGAACACAGGATTGTAGAATGTTTATATGGAGACCGTGTGTATGGAACAAACAGTGCAAAAAAACAAGCAGAACGATGGAGCGAACAGGTTTTCATGTCCATAACATGATTCCCTCCTCGTATGCACAAACACACAGACGTGAAGAAAAAACCGGTACCGGCAAATGGCGATAAAAATAAACACAAAACAAGACTTCCCCGCGCCCGCCACCATCGTCGTTGCCGGCACATTTTCATGAACAAAACATGAAACCATGATGCGATGTTGGTGCTGCTGCTATGTACAGAACACCGCACACATCACACAACCACAAGAACGCTTGTATGTGGCAGACAACCCTTCTTCTACTTATGATCAACGAGAACGTCTTCGCATGAGCCACAACATACAGTAGAGTTGTTGCCGCAATATTCATTAGGTGGGCTTCAAAAAACAAAAACTTTGGAAAGTGAAATACGTTTCACGCAACCCTCGCGATATGGGAGGTTGATTGTTGGCACAAATGTATATTAACTGCCGATAAACGTTGACCTTCGGTGCTATATAGGAGCACAACACAACACAACTCCACCAGTTCCTCTCCTGCGCCTTTGGGGCCTCTTTGGTGGAATAATTCGCGTTTACAATCATTCGAGTCCGATAACGCCGATTATTACACCATTGAAGTATAAACGGCACAGGAATTGAATGGAGGATTGCACACTGAAGAGAAGCCTTAGGCGCCTGGCCCGTTACGCAACAATGTTTTGGTAGCAGTTCGTTCTTATCGATCCTATCCACCTCGCATCCCTATATGCTGTAGAGCTAAACGTTTGGTTTAATTATAGGACGCATCCTTCTGTGTCGCGCGTGTTGTAACAGAAGCAACATCCAAGCCTAAATTGATTTAAACGAGGAGAGAAAAACTATGATGTTTTGATTTCCATCGTATGCAAGGGTAGAAACACATAGAACGGACACACAGGTGCGTTTGTGCTATCTGTGCCACACCATTTTTCGTGTTGTTAAATCAACAAACAAACCAACCACATGTCCAGGGACCCATTCCACCGGGTTTTGGGAGCGGGGGGTTGTGGTTGTTGCGTAATGTTTGTTGTTGTTGTCGCCGAATTCAACCGATCCCCCGGTGGAGGCCTTTCTTCCCTCCCCGTTTTGATATTCTTCTCTCGTTCTTCGAGATAGACGAATTAAAAAAAATTACGCAACGCAACGTGTGGCACAACAAGAAAGGAAAAACTTCTCCCAATCCGAAGAACGGTAAAGAAGCAGCTGTTGACTGTTCTTCATAGTCTCGGGGTCGGGCCGGGAGCATTTTTCTTTAGACACTCTGCAGAGCGTTTTTTTTCGAACGTTTTCTATTGAGAAAGGATCGGTTTTCCATCCTAGGTTTGTTCAATCAAAATGTCCGAAAAACAATACATCAAGATTCAGATTGTGTCAAACAATGGTTTGCTGTAATATAAGCCAACACAGGGTGCACTAGATTATTTCCGCTCTTAGTATGGAAGAACCGTTCTGAAAGATAGGTAAAAAACATGAGTCAAAAAAGATGTTGTTTTGGCCAAACATTTGTTTTTGATGCAGAACAGCTGGGCTTCAAATGATTAGAACATTAGCGTCTGTCTGACAAGAACACTAAATGTTGTTATGATCTTTCCTACGGTTTTGTCGGGCTGTTCCTCCATACTTTCATGAACTTTGTTGTTGTGCGTTGTATCTTCTTCACCCCCGGAAAAGCAAAAACTACGCAGAAGGAAACCATGCGGACACAGGGCGGCAGACAGAGACCAACGGAGAGATTTGGTACACCCAAGGACAGGTTGACCTTCAAAAAAAAACACAAGCCAGGGCGCCCGGGACCCAACCCGGCGCGATTCTGTTTTCCAGCATAAGTGCATAATATAGGGGAAAAAAGCGAGAAAGCGATTGTGTGTGAGTGTGTGTGCCGCATATTCCACCTATTTTCTCCTGCCAGAGGGAAACCAACAACATGCGCTTGTACGCGTGCGTGACGGCGCGTTCGAGCATATACTTCTTCGAAGCGAAAATTAATGTTTTGGTTCGATGCGAGACGAACGTTTGTGGAGGGGACACTAAATCCCCACGCACACACGCACGCACTTTCCGTAACGAAGGAAGAAACCTAGGCTTTCTTTGATACTAAAAATAATTTTTAAAAACCCAATCAAATTTGTTTTCAAACGGATCAAAGGAAAGAACGTTTGATTGTTGACAGCGCCCAACATAATTGTCCACCATTGCGTCGAAAACACACAAACACACCCTCAGAGGGCCACTACTGCAGGAATGTGTCAATGTGCATCTTTGGTAGAATTGGGACCAGAAACAAAGGGACGAAGACTTGGTGCTTCCGCTACCCAATAAAACATTGAAAAAATGTGACACTAGAAAATATCCTGTTTGACACTAGAAATAACAAAACCAAGAAGCAACAAGCTGGAATCGAATTGGTAAACCAAAACAATTGCCGTCACAACATATTTCTTCGGTTCTAGAGACCACCAGTTTGATATAAGAAATATCCATAAACATATTCATTTCAATGCACGCTAACCTGACTATTATCAATATCTTTCATAACACTTTCAATTGCATACAAATTCTAAAATTCCTCCCGCAAAACAACAAGTGGAATCTATTTCTATTTCCTCAACATTAACATTCTTTCAGATCTGAAGCTGAACCACTCAACTCCAACTCCAAAGAAAGTACACCGAGCCCTTCTTTCAAGAAAGTGGAAAGAGTGAAAAATAAGCAAAACTCCGAAATAGATCACGAGACTGGCAGAAAGTTTCATAATACTGCTCTCCCGTCGTTGAAGTCATATCAAAGGGCGGAAATATTGCATCAAACGATACTTTTGCGAGATGGATTATTTGAAGTTCAGTTCAAGAATGTGGGTTGAAGAAACAAATTCGCGGAATTGGACCTTTATATGTTCCAAAATTGGATACACGTTTAGTGTCTCATGTTTCTCACCCCCAAACTAAAACCCACCTCTTTTCGTCAAATGCCAACCGAAAACTTGGTACCCTCTCCCCCCCCCATATCTCAAATAATCGTGTCGGGGGGTGTTGTGTTTTGGTTTTATATCGTTCCTCATCAACGTGTAATGGGGCAGGCGCGAGCAATTGCGTTGTTGTTGACGAAAAGTGAGTTGATGTAACCGTGCCGGGTCGCACAACACACCATCATCATCTCTTGGCCTCGGTCACTACGATCTCGTTTTATCACCCTCTCCCCCCACCCCACCCCGTTGGGGACTCCCTCCTATCCGTGCAATCTAACCTTGAGTCATCCAAAGGCACACGAAAACCGAAAATCCTGTGCGTGACACGTGTCTCCCTGGATAGGAAGAGGGGGAGATTATGGTAGGAGGGTAGGCATCCCCGAAGGCCAAATCAAGGCCGGAACAGAAAAGCAAACACACAGTGTGTGTTATTGTGTGTGTTTCCTGCTGTCCACCGGGAGAAGGCGCGTGCAGGCCGTTCTATTGCGTCGTGTCCAAAAATTTGCCCGATCATAACAAAAACAACAACGGGCATCCCCCATCTTTCCCGTGCGCCGGCGTGACATGGCCGTCGGTTGGTGTGTGTGTGTATGCGTGTCTATTTGATGCGTGAAGGAGGCAACCGAAAAAAAAACAAAAGGGAAATCTCCATGAAAGAAAACATGTGCAATTTGCGGAAGAACAAACGTTATTTGGTTAGGTCTTCTTACCGTGAAAGCTAGACTAAACACAGTACGCCAAAGATGGACACGCATGTGTTGGTGGTGGTTTTTGGGGGACACGTTATATTTCCTCAAATGAAAGTAAAATGAAGTGAATGTTCAAACGTGAAGAAACACACTAAACAAAACGAAAATTCACCGATACGATATAGGAGTTGTGTTCGAGAGTCGCTTCTGCGACGACATTGCAGACGACTTTGAGAAACATTTTAAGGGTGTTTTTCTTCCTCCGGCCGTCCGAAACGGAACCGTTTTGTTTTTGTTTTGGTCTTTTGCCGGGAAGGGGGTTGTGTGTTGTTGTTTCCGTTTCGCTCTGGCCTGCGCTATGCTGTTTGTGCTATTACATCATTGGGCGCGTCGCGTATGCTGCCGAACAAACACACCAACAAAGTCGTGGCGCATACTCTCATACATCATCCGGTCCCCTAGAGAAAGAGAGAGGGCGAGGAAAATCGAAAACACCAGGGGAGGGGGAGAGTTGCCTACTCGGGAAATGGCACGTAGGCCACACTAAAACCCATTTTTCGGTGGCCAAAAACACACACCCGGGCGGCAGCAGCAAGGAGGTTAGGTTAGAGATTTTATTTCCGGCAACATCGCAACCTCTCTGGCCGACACCCTTTTTTCCATTGGGCCACAGCTGTTTTTGTTTTGCGCAACGGCGAGGCAAATGAAGATATACTTGAAGGTAATTTGTTGTAACTTATCGGATGACAAATGTAAAAGAAAAATCATAAACAGTAGCAGACCACACTCGTTGGTCCATGTTGTTCGAATTGAAATAGAACCCAAGCAAGAGAGCAAAGTGAAAAGAAAAGTTTCAAAAACCTAATCGGAATTGAACAACAATACAAATTGAAACATGCTTGCGACGAATCGGGGCAAAAATAAACACATTTGTCCATAACACAACCCCATCATACTAAGTGTTGGAAAATGGAAAAGAAAAGAACATTAAGTCAGAAGCAAACGACACGCACAATACGCGATTTGCTCTTCCTCTTCTGAAATCTTCACACCTTGCTAATTCTAAGGAAATTAGCGTATTACGTCTGTTTTCGAGTACCACCGGAGCTATGTTTCGATATTCTCTTTCACATCTCCTTTGTTCTAATGGGAGTACAAACCAAGTGAAAAGGAAAGTGTAAAATTCGCACGAAATTGAGAAATACGGAATTACGACAGGGTGCGCAAATATAACTTTTCGAGAACAAACAGAGCGCGTTTGTCGAAACTGTTTTACTAAGAACATCGTCCGAAACACTCACCGTGTAGGCATGTCCTTGATGAGGGCGTCGCTCAGGAACGAGCGGCAGCGCTGCATGAAGCGGTCCAGGATCGAATACGCCAGCGGTATGTCAAGCACGATGTCGGCCATGTCCTCGTAGACGCGCCGGAAGCCGCGCTCCATCTGGTCCGGCGACACGATGCAGGTACTGTCGAGTGTGCGAAGCAGCTCGCACATGGCGATCTCTTTGGACTCGTTGAAGGCTTCCAGAGTCATGATGATGGCCTGATAGCAAAAACCGGCGAAAATTGGGAACCGGGTTATGTTATTAGCGGGTTACAAAATAAAGCCAATCCACAGATAATAAATGTTACAAAAGCGGTGAAGTTTTCTCTCTCCTACCTCGTAAATGAGCTCGTGGTGGAAGTGGGGCACCTCGAGCTCCTTGATCGAACGCTGGGCCTCGATCGGGTCGCGCGACACCAGATACTCCTGCAGGAGGATCGCCATCTGGCGCGTGATGGTCGCCACCGGGCGCAGCGGCCCACCGACGCCCCACACGTTGTCCAGGTGGCCCCAGCTCATGTGCATGCTGAGGAGGGCGGTGGCGCGCATCAGAGCCGCCTGCGCGTGCCCATCCAGCTCCTCCCGATCGTTTTCGTACGCGTACTTCGGCGGCAGACAATCGTCGGCCACCAGGCGGGCAATAAAGTTGCCCAGCAGGTTCGGCGCCTCCGGCGTATCGAGCATGATGTCGGACAAGTCCGCCAGCAGTAGTTCGATACCTGCACGCCAAAAACAAACGCCGTAAAATAGAGATGGTTCGAGTTATACTCAACAAGATAAGCATGTGCTTTCCGCTTCAAATACGATATCATATTTGCGGTTCCCAAAAAACGAAATCATACGTGTTGGATGGTTCTTTAGACACCTACCAGCCTTGATGTCGTCCGATGTCGCAAGACACCCGTAGAGATCGGAGAGCAGCATCGAGGTCAGCTCCCGCTGGGACTGTTTGTGATCGAACGCGATGGCCAGCATCGTCTTGATGGCGAGCGGCTTCCACTCGGGCTTCACCATCTCGCGCAGCGCGTCCGCCACCTCGTGCGTGTCGCCGTGCTCGAAGTACTCGTGGATGATCGTCTCCACCTTCTTCACGAACTCCTCCTCCGTCATCTGCGGGACGATCTCCTTCAGCTCGACGTTGTGCGAGCTGTTGTACGCGTCGATGTCGAAGTTCGGATCGTTCGGGTCCTCGTCCAGCTCGTCGTACACCTCGGACCCGGGCATCCCCCACACGCCCTTACCGCCGGCGCCCCCCTTCTTGGGCAGGCCGCGCCCGTAGATGGTGCGCGAGTGGCGCGAGTTTTTCCACTTCCGGTGCGGCGCGACAAAGTTCGGCCGGCCGGCGATACCGAGCGTCGCCGTGCCGTTGCTGTTGACGCTGTCCCGGCCGACCAGCACCGACACCCGGCGCGCGCGCTTCTTCATCCTGCCCTCCGACGGCAGCATCGGCCGCTTCATCAGCGCATCGTCGCCGGTCACGCCGTTCGACGGTGGGCTTCCTGACGACGATGGCGGACTACCGGCTGCCTCGACGCCGCCGCCATTCGTCGCTGGCCCCTTGCCATTCGCGACAACTGTGACAGTGTCGTTCTCCATCATGTGTTAAGAACTACTTCTGCTCGGTGAGGTTCCAAAAAAAAGATCTATAAAGCTGCACACAAGACGTCTACTGTGTGAAAGAAAGGGGTAGTAGGAAAAGAAAAAACAAGGGACGTGCGAAATTGCAATTATTTGTATGTCCAAAAACCATAACCGCCATTGTTTATTTTGTTCATCAGAAAATCAGTACCACAGTGCGGCGCCCCAACAACAAACGTTAATTACTCTACGGGAAAAGAATCATATTTACCTTTATTTGCGATGTTTTATTTTACGATAATTCTTTTTTTCTTGCTATTGGGCTTGTTTTGATGGTTGATAGCAAAATGTCGGTTGATCGTTAGAATTCGGCCTACCACAAAAAACGCGACAATCCACCCGGTGGTGACTCCTAGAAGACACGGCCTTTACCGACGACGATCCTACTGGGACCTCCCAACTGCCTTTATCGCATATTATAATGCACGAGGAAGAAGAAACCCACAACGACACAAGCCGGAGGGGGGATGGAAACGGGGCGCGGGGGGTACGCGCACTTGGTTGTTCTTCCTTCCTTTCTTCCTTTGGCTTCGACTCCCGCAAAGGCTACAGACTTTCCAGCATACCACACAAACTGCGTAGTAGAGTACTGGGCTCAAAGGCAAATGAAGTCGTCGAGAGCAGAGGCAGCCTTCCGTGGACGACTGCAGCTGTGGCCTCTCTTCCTGCAGGTAAGCTTCCTGGAAACGTAGCGCCAAGGCCGGGAAGAGACCACCACTACACCTAAAGGGCGCACACGCGTGGTTCTCGCGGGCTCCGCTGGGCTCTTCAGAATTTTTCCAAAAACCAAAGTTGCCTCCACGAAAAGACGAGCGAGAAGTAATTTTAGCTTTCCAACATTTGCCAGCAAAGACTCGACGAAAAGGGCCGGGGGTGGGATGGATGGTGTTACAATAAAACCGGCCTGGGGATTGCCTCTCGCTAACCAATGGAGTACTGATCCTAATTTTAATGTTTTTCTTCGCTCGCTTTACTTCTATACCTTTCGTTTGTCGATTCAAACCGGAACGCCGGCCGGATGATGGGACATTCGTCCACACACAACACACGCTACTACTGCCGTTTTCGCCTAAAAATCGCACATGCGAACGCACGTTTATATAAAGTTCTCTGCTGCTTTCGGTTTTCACACGTTTCCAAACACAATAAATTTCACGTTTCGATGTCACATCAAAAATCACACGCAACTGCGCACAAAAACTGGCTGTTAGAGAGAGGGTTTTGTTCCTGCTCGGCAGGGGTTAACCGGGGATTGCTTCCAGAGACACGTGTTCCTACGCCAAAGTCTAGCGAAAGAATGATCCGTCCGGCTGCAGCCGGGTGACCCCGAAGCTGTAGGAAAATGGCTGCGGTCACGTACACTGCGCCACTGCGTAGTGATGGGCAAGGCGGCGTTCGGAGCAGGATTCATGTTCGGATCTCGCACTGGCTTTGTGCGATCCGACACAGGTACCCTTAAAATGGGTTAGACAGAAACTACGTTAACACCAGCAAACCCAAACTAATATGTGTGCTACTAGAAGCATACGGTTTTAGTAACGCTCCTCCAACACAATTTTCTTGAAATGGGAACAATAGCTGATTCATACGTTGGGAAATAATATGTGGAAAGTGGCAAGTGCCTGTCAAACCATTTGATGATTGGATTTGCTATACGAGCTTCGTCACTTCTCTTGTTGTTCGAAACAGCAATTTACACAACTGTGGTGTGGTCTTATCAATCTACATGATTCAGGTAAGTTAAGTTGTGTATCTTTGGAGCATGTAGGGAAAAATCTAAATTCAACAAGTATGTCATAGCCTTATCACACTGGTCGCCAATGGCTCCTTTTCGAAGCCATTGAACTGTCAAACTGGTGAATTGCGTTAGGCAATACTGTCTATGGCAACATTGCTGATAAGTGTGATAAGATGATATTACGGTTCATGCAAAGATCCAGAGTAATTTATTCAATCCAAAGAATCAGTCGGAATCATGAGTCGCTGAATCACCCAACTCTTATGCTGATGCGTAGCCCTGCAGCAACAACACGCACACATATCCCACCAGCAATCCATCGATGGAGCAACGTAGCAAACGGAGGAAACAAAAGAATCGAAAAGCCGGTATGCTATTGCATATGTTTATGGTAGTACATACGACTCTTTTGTTTAAAATTTTGTAGTTGCGAACATGAGAAATAAAAAATACAGAGTGCTAGTACGAAGTTTTTGAATATCGCAGAGGAAATTCTAAAGAAAAATAAGCTCTACTTCGGGCAGGTGAATAGTTCGTACATCGAAGCCCAGTAGCGAAGATTCTAGAAATTACCCAGCTTTCTAGAATTTATTTTTTCTCTTTTTATCTTGCAGCCTAGTGGCTTAGCTGCACCGATGGAAAACGTACCGTAGGGAGACGTTCTGGAAGCTGGGGGAAAACAAATGGAAGGCCTTATGAAGCAAACAAGACGTATTGGCTAATCACAGAAAAATATATTCTTTGAATATGAAATGCGACTTAAAAGTCAGAACATGTTTCTTTGCTAAACGTAGTTCATAAGGCTCCGTGCGCAGATGAAATGATCTTCGCTTATCTGAATATACATCTGGAAAGATATTTAACAAGAAAACTAAAGTACACTATACCACTTTTTTGTATTTCATATGATAATGGAATTTCAGCCTCGGTATTCAACAATCTCTTTTAATGTATCCTTTTAGGCTCATGGTACATGTAATGACAATAATCTGCGTAACATTTCATGAAACAGTATCAAAATTAACAAACAAGGTGCCTTTTAGCAAGGTGAAGTGAGATGCAGTCCATGATTTATTATAAAATATCGATGATTGATAAATTTGTTCGCTCTGGATGTAAGTAAGCTGAGTTGAACTGGCTCGGACAGAGCTACACCGAATAACATTGAAAAACTTGACTGCTTTACCTCAAATTCACACAACTGCATTCTGTCCCTTATAATCGGATGAAGACGTTTTTGGGGTTATTCATCCTAGAATAATATACGTACATACTTGATAAACGACTTTTCATTTGTAATAGGTGATTTAAACACTTCCAATTCCTTGATAGTAAAGATGGATAGCAAAATCATCCATTATTTAATTTGATATTCTACTTTTCTTGTTTTGTTTCGGTGTTGGGTCGTGAACTACTTATTTAATACGTTTTAATTACATGAATTTAACATATTTAAAACGTGTAGTTCAACTAAACATGCGTCCCGGTGCATCTTGCCCTTCTTTGAGAAAGATTCATTGGCAGTGAAACCAACAACATCGTTGCCAACCCATTTTGTAAGCTGTTGGAAAATCTGTTCTGGCTCAAAGTAGAAGTCCAAACTATACAAAAACAATAGCCGTAGAGGAATGCATACTGCAAACTGCAACAGGTTATTGAATCTCAGTGCACATTTTCCAGGAAATACGATGATGGATGTGGAAATCTGTACCCAGGATGGAGAAAGCTCTTTAAAACGAATGGAAGCGATGTGGCGAAATTGCCGAAAGATGGCGCTTCAGCGAGCGCTTGGAAGCTTTCATCGTGTACCGTCTTTTGTACGGTGAAATCCAACTCTCTAGTAATTTAACCGATGCAACTCATTGCGTATTTTCATAATACGTCCTATTTACATTAGAAAAATTTACATTCAATATTTTTTGCGATCCATTTCCCAGCAAAATGCGTTTGTCATCCTGATAGTGACAGTTAGCCCGCTGTCAGGCACGGCTGTTTGACGGCCAACGTCAACGTCTGCAGTCTGCGGTTCCCCGCGGGTTATCGGCTATCTCTTTCGGCCGTGCGTGACGGCCTACCGTTCCCGTTTCACCTGCCTGCTCGCTCCAGCGAGGAACGTCCCCACGGACGGGGGAAATGCGATGAAAGTTTGTGCTCGACTGAACAGTCATCATTTCCCTTCACGTCGTCGGCTGAATGTTTATCGGTGCGAAGAACGTTGCAGCAGGCGTACGGAAACAGTGTAGGCAAACCAGCGAACCTGCTGACGGCATTCCGAAAGTCTGTGGCCTGCCAGCGTATAGTCGCAGAAAAAGTGTCCTCGGCCTCGGGACCTCCGGCCGAAGCAGATTTATCAGCAACCATATCGGACTGGAAGGGAGAGTTTTTCCATCTTCAGCTCCCCCCTCACTGCACCCTGCACCACCCTCTGCTGACGGACGTGCGCTGTGTGCCTGTGTGCATCAGGGGTTTATTGACCGCCAGCGAGCCACAGGAGGTGCGGAAGTGAGATTGCTCACCAAGGGAAGCTAGAAAAGGGCAGATCGGCGGCAACACGTAAGGGGAGGGCACCGCAAAAAGTGGCCACGACGAGGCGGCATGCTGTTGTGCGGGGGCAGGTGACCGTGTGTGTGTGTGTTGTGTGTTGTGTGCGGCGCTAAAGCTGGCGTATCTCTCTCCCTCCTCCCCTTCGCTGACGGCGTAGAAGGGTAAAACTTGGCTGCACTTTGCACATCACCAAACAACAATCAAACACCCCGTCAACCAACCGTTCCGAGGGCTTCTAGAATCTCTCGCACCGTTCGCACCGAGTGCCGGCTGCAATCAAACTATACCAAACGGTGGTCCGGGACCGAATCTCGGCCCCGAAGCGACTGGAAAAGCGATGGCACTGAAAATGGTAAAAGGCAACCTCGAGCGGATGTTTGACAAAAATCTCACCGATCTGGTGCGCGGCATACGGAACAACAAAGATAACGAGGTAAGTGGGGTGGAACGGACGAGGCTAGAAAGGACGGGACAGGCGCCGATGGCGGCAGACGGACGCTCGCTGCCGGCCGCGATGGACAACGAGCTGCTGAAGGTGCTGTGCCGGGCTGATCGACACTTTTTCATCCCGTTTCACTCGCAGGCCAAGTACATCGCGCAGTGCATCGAGGAGATCAAGCAGGAGCTGCGGCAGGACAACATCAACGTGAAGAGCAATGCGGTGGCGAAGCTGACCTACCTGCAGATGTGCGGCTACGACATCTCGTGGGCCGGCTTCAACATCATCGAGGTGATGAGCTCGAACCGGTTCACCTGCAAGCGGATCGGCTACCTGGCCGCCAGCCAGTGCTTCCACCCGGACAGCGAGCTGCTGATGCTGACGACGAACATGATCCGGAAGGATCTCAGCTCGACCAACCAGTACGACGCCGGGGTCGCCCTGTCCGGCCTGAGCTGCTTCATCTCGACCGATCTGTCGCGGGATCTCGTCAACGAGATCATGACGCTGGTACGTACCCCTCACTCGATTCCGCTTTGCTTCAATTAATTTCCCCCCCTTTTTTCCGAGCAGATGAGCTCGACCAAGCCCTACCTGCGCATGAAGTCCGTCCTGATGATGTACAAAGTGTTCCTGCGGTACCCGGAGGCGCTCCGGCCCGCCTTCCCGAAGCTCAAGGAGAAGCTGGAGGATCCGGACCCGAGCGTCCAGTCGGCGGCGGTCAACGTGATCTGCGAGCTGGCGCGCAAAAACCCCAAAAACTACCTGTCGCTCGCGCCCATCTTCTTCAAGCTGATGACGACCTCGACGAACAACTGGATGCTGATAAAGATTATCAAACTGGTAGGTAGGCGTGCACCTGGTCGCTTCCGCAACCAGCAAAACCAGCGGAAACGCAAATCTTACTTTCAGCCACCCCCATGTTAACGACTGTTGTTTCAACCCCTCCCCGTCGCGAATCAGTTTGCCAGTCTCACCGCGATCGAACCGGCACTCGGGAAGAAACTGACGCATCCGCTGATCGAGTTAATTTCCAGGTTCGCACTGAGCAAGCAAAACGACCCGACCCTCCGCTAGGCTAGGCTTGCCTGTTTCCCCTTCCGTTCTAGAAACGGAAACATATTCCACGTGCGGCGTGAGACAAAGCGGGGTCTTTCCCCGGCTTATCAAAATATCGTTAAAGTTGTGTGGTTGCATCATGCACGAAACGACTTGTCAAATAGCCGTGTTTTGGACTCTTTTTTTTACTAACGTCCAGCATATTTTGTTTTCTATGGCTATATTTAATTCCGCAAGACAAGAAAGTATCCGTACAGTCACCAATTTAAACTTTAAATGTGGTTATCTCATGAAATACATAACCTAGGGCAAATATTGAAACTACTTTTATATGCATTTGGTGTTTAACATTTCGGAAAAGATACTTGCAGCTCACTTTGTTTTGAAGAAATCCTCAAATAGGGTCGATGACAAAAAAGTATCCGCACATAATGAGTATTTTGCTATTTATTGTGCCAATATGATACAATCAATGCTTGGTGTGGCCTCCACTTGCTTCGATAATAGCCTACGAGTCCCAAGACGTCATTTTTACCAAGTTTTTCTTCGAATGATCTTGGAAAATTGCTTCGTTTACCATAATATTTATATAGACGTCTACAAAGATCAAGTTAATGTCCCGTTGATGGCAATCATCTCTCAACAAACGCTGTATACGGTTTCGATTCCGGGGACCGTTGGGAGTATCGTCAACATTTGTGTGGCCTCATACAAGTTCGATTAATACGGGCTTTGAACACCATTACACAACGCCTGGTGTTCGTGTTGATGGTTGAGTTTGATGTCCGGACTCTACCGTTTGTCACCTTTTGACCCAAAGTTGTTTGGTTTTGGCTCAACAATGTATAGAACAGTGTACCAACACTCCATTGGCATCCAAAAACAGTGATTTGCAAGTTCCCAGTGTTCTTCTCTGGTTGCCTCAGAAATGAACAGTTTACGACGTGATATTATGCAAAGTGAATGTAATTCCCAAAAAACATGCTCAACAGTTATAATCCAAATCATATCAATGTTCTAGGAACTAAAGGTGGCGCCAAGTTTAAGATCTCGAAATAGGACCTCACCAAGCCGGTGTTTTCCGCCAAGAAAGTCATCGATTTTGAGCCTGTTTTTTTAGGGTTTCTTTAAAACAAATTTCGAAACGTTTCAATACATTTTTGACAGTTGGTTACCATTCGTATTTTATTTTAACTGGATGTTCAGTGGCCACCATGCATTCAAATATGTATTTGATGAATTGGTTGCAACTCGAACAGCGATTCAGAGATCAAGTGACCTTACTCTATTCCATATAATGTGAACGTAATGTTGATGGATTAAAAGGGATGGCTCGCGGGCTGCCCGGACAATCTTTTCCGCTTCCCAATATTTAGTACCATCTATTTATCTATGTTTTTTTCTTCTCCCTTTTCTTGTTTCTCTCTTCCAGTTTGGTGCTTTGACTCCGCTAGAACCCCGATTAGGAAAAAAGCTAATTGAACCGTTAACCAATTTAATCCATAGGCAAGCTACACACGTTGATGAAGAAGATGTTGTTTTTAACCCCTGCTCCCTCCAGTGAATTTTCCTCACGAACGGCCGCCGGAACAATCCTTCCCGTTCTAAAACCCTCCCTTGGTGTGGTGTAGGAAGAGCAATCTCGTTCGTTTTGTGTCTCGGTTGTAGAACTGGTTATATTCACCATTTCGATACCGATGGTTTATAATAGAATAATTTGTCACAGTCAAAATCTCTCTTTCCATGAATGTTGATGTAATAAACATAAACATAAATAGAGGCCATTCTCATGCGGATTTAGAACATCGGTTTGCCCTTCTGCTCGTTACTGCAAATTAAGTTATTCCTCCCTGATTGGATCCACTTCGCATGCGAATGACTACGTATGAAAACATGCCAAAGACATTTTTATTTTGTCACTAAATCGCTTTTGTTTATTACTTGTAAATATTAAAAACCACAACCCGTCAGTTTGGTCGAGTACGTAAGGTTAATCCAGGTTTTTAAACGATTGATTTCTGTTCGTTGGGAAAACTTTTCTCTAACAGTGGCCTAAGGTTGGTACTATTTTATTTTTGATGGTAAATTATGAAGACAATAATGAACGAGATTGTGCGAGCGAGATTGGATTGTGATGGTGTTCGTTCTCCCTTTGCTCCTCATCCACACTTCCAGTAGTTGTTGTGTTGTTGAGCTGTTGCTGTAGTAGTCCCCCATCCTCCCTTTTGTGGGGAATTGCGAATGCGCCTACTAATGGAACGTTTTCTTGGTCGCCCCAAAAAAAAAACAGCACCTCCGCGATGAGTCTGCTGTACGAGTGCATCAACACGGTGATCGCGGTGCTAATAAGCATCAGCAGCGGCATGCCGAACAACAGCCCCTCGATACAGCTGTGCGTGCAGAAGCTGCGCATCCTGATCGAAGACTCGGACCAGAATCGTGAGTAGCATAGTTCTAGCGTAGGCCAAGCAGCACACTGATTTGTCTTACATACCCTGTGTGTCCCCACACAGTGAAGTACCTCGGGCTGCTGGCGATGTCGAAGATCCTGAAGACGCACCCGAAGAGCGTGCAGACGCACAAGGATCTGATACTGGCGTGCCTGGACGACAAGGACGAGTCGATCCGGCTCCGGGCGCTCGACCTGCTGTACGGCATGGTGTCGAAGAAGAACCTGATGGAGATCGTGCGCCGCCTGCTGGGGCACATGGAGCGCGCCGAGGGTTCGTCCTACCGCGACGAGCTGCTGTACAAGGTGATCGAGATCTGCTCGCAGGGCTCGTACCAGTACGTGACCAACTTCGAGTGGTACCTCACGGTGCTGGTGGAGCTGATCCTGCTGGAGTCGGGGTCGCGCCACGGCGCCCTGATCGCTGCCCAGCTGCTGGACGTGGCGATCCGCGTGCAGGCGGTGCGCACGTTCGCGGTCAACGAGATGGCGTCGCTGCTGGCGACCTACCCGGCGTCCGGGGCACCGCACGGCACGATGCCGGAGGTGCTGTACGCGGCCGCCTGGATCGTGGGCGAGTTCGCGTCGCACCTGGACGAGCCGGAGCGCACGCTGGCGGTGCTGCTGCGCCCGAAGCCGGTCGTCGGCCACATCCAGGCGGTGTACGTGCAGAACGCACTCAAGCTGTTCGCCTTTCTGCTGGGCAGCGCGGAGCGGGCGGCCGACCTCGCCAAGGTGACCGGCTGCTGCCAGCTGATGCTGGTCGGGCTGCGCGACTTCCTCAGCTCGGCCGACATCGAGGTGCAGGAGCGGGCCAGTTCGGTCGTCGCCCTCGTGCGTCTCCTGCGCGACAATATCACCGACGACCAGGGAGGTGATGACACCGCCGCAACCGAACAAGAGAAGACTGCCGCCGCCGCCGCCAACATTATCGAGCTGACGCTGGACGATCCGTCGCCCGCGGACGACGTGGTGGGCGACGGTGAGACACAGACGGATGCCAACACCACCACCACCACGGTGACGGCGGAGGCCGATACCCCACGGTGGCAGTTCGTCCGGCAGTTCGTTGGCGAGCTGCAAGGGCTGCTGGAGAGCGAGCTGAACCCGGTCGCACCGAAGGCCCAGCGGAAGGTGCAGCTGCCCGAGGGGCTCGACCTGGACGAGTGGATCAACACCCCGCCCGACTCGGCGAACGCGAGCAGCGCCGACGAGCACTCGAGTGATGACGACGGTGGCGGTGGAGGACGCGGTAGTGGCGTCGGCAAGTTCCCGCTCTTCCTCACCGAAGCTTCCGGGCGAGAGACGAACGGCGGCGGCGGCGGTGGCGGTACCCGATCATCTTACAAGCGCATCGAGTACACCCAGGACGAGCTCAACAAGGTAGGGAGGTCCTACTTCGTAGGGAAACCCACGCGAACCGCATGCTAATTGCCCATTCCCTTTCCTTCAGATGCGCGAAGCTCGGCTGCTCGAGCAGACAAACAATCCCAACTATCTGAAGCCGGCCAAGCAGGCAACGAAGAAACCGACCGACGGTGGTGGTGGTGGGGCCACCATCGATGGCTACGACGACATACCGATCGCGGAAATTGCCCTCGAGGTGCCGCTACAAATACATTGTAAGTTGTTGGGCCCTTTCAGTCGCATGTTTATGGAGCACAACCCCTCAGGTTCGCAACATTTCGTCGAACGATATGCGCTGAAGTTGAGTCAAAAGCAAAGATATACGTTGAAAATTGAGATGAGAAAATCTTACTTTGTGTGCAACAAGTTTCCAGCTTACAAATCAAATAATTTAATCAATATAATCAAAGTTTTAAACAACTATAGATTCAACCTCAAATCGTCGAACGATGTAGCACTGTATTTGAACTAAAAGCAAAGGTACTTTATTGTACAATCAGCTACCAACTTACCGATTCTATTCAAAATTATCATTGTTTTAAACAACTATACAAAGGTGTATAAGTTTGAAAATCTCCGGTTGAAGTATTTGTCATTTTTTACCGGTTTAAACTCACTGGATCGGTTTGACTGATATGTCCTTTTTTCGTTTGACATGACTGGCTTCAACATACATTTGTTTTTCCCCGCCAAAGACTTAGCATCCTTAAAGTTTATCATAAACAATATGTCGAGTTTCGTTCCAAACTATGAGCATTTGCGGCATTCGTTACTTTTCTGTTTTCATTTGAAGAAAAAAGCTGTCGAAGCGCATCATTCGCTGTGAAAACATGCGAGAGGTGGTTTCGGCAGTTCAAGAGTGGTGATTTTGGCAGACCCTAGTCAAACTCAACAACACTTGGCAGACGCATTGAAAGTGACGCAAGTTGCGGTTTGCCATCGTTTGAAATCGATGGGCAGGATCCAAAAACTTGGGAAATGGGTTCATGGTACATATTCAAAACGAACTACCGGCAGAAGGGAGCAACAATTAAGTGTCATAACAATATGTGGGTGTGGAATTACATTTTTTCTTTTATATTTTTCCGCCGTAGCCACGAAACGATCTGACAAATACCTGATGGAGGCGGAAAGCAACCGACCGTCGAAGAAGGAGAGGGGCCGCTCGGGTGCGCGCGGTTCGGCGAAGGACGGTGACGGGGCGGACGGCAAGCGCAGCTCGTCGGGCAAGAAGTCGTCCAAGCGGCTCGGAAAGAAGGGAAAACGCTACGCGGTCGAGTCGGACTCGGAAAGCGACGGTACGTTTCGGGCGCCTCCCCGGTTCGGGTCGGAATGCTAATGGCCTTCGTTTGTTTTTATCGTAAACCCTATCCAGATCCGAAGCCACTGCACGTTGTCAACACGGTCATCGAGCTGCCCGAGGGTGCGATTCTTTCCGACTCGGAGGACAAAAACAACGACGACCCGAACGATCCGCACCGGGCGTTGGATATCGACCTGGATGCGTAAGTTTTATTTTTGCTAGACACACTGCTTACAGGGGTGCGATCAAGCTTGCAGGAACTACAGCTTTTCATGTCTCTGAACCTCGTTGGTACTGAGTCCAAAATTTTCACCTCATGGTTCAACAATTTCATGTTATAGAATTCTATTCAAACGTTGATTTCGAATTCTTGTTTTGGTTTTTATAAGTTTCAAGATGTATACCTGTCATTATATTGTTTACAATCGTACTAGAGCTTGTTATTGTTGGATTAATCAGAAAATTAATTGTTGGTGATGCAGTTCAAACGTGATCGCGTTATATTTGACTGGGAAAACCCCAACTATCTAAAAAAAAAATCGTTAGAGCCCTCCAGCATTTAAATGTTAATTAATTAATAATCAAATCTATCTTATCGATGCCGATATCGTGTTATCGAGTACGTGTTTGCTAGACAAAATGCTTCTAAGTTTCCATTCGTAATGCTTTTCGCTAGTGTAGTATAATTTGCACCGTTTTCTTAATGTCTAAATACAATTTCTCTTTCATTCTCCCCGCCCAGTCCGTTTGATGATGATGCTCCTTCGTCGCGGGAAATCAAGCGAAAGGCGAACGCCGCCGGCCAGCAGCGTGTGACGGCCGGCGGAGGAGGGCTGCTGCTGTCGGCGCGGGAGGAGCCGCGTGCCAGGCAGAACCAGCGGGAGGGCGAGACGGACGGGCCGGCGAACGATCGGCAACAGCGCATCACCAAGCACCAGCCGAAGAAGGCGAAAAGCCGGGCGGAGGGCGCCGAAAACGAGGCCGGAGAGAAGAAGGCGCGCAAGGAGCGCAAGTCGAAGAAGCTTAGGTCGAAGAAGGGCGCTGCTAGCGACGAGGAGGAGGAGGACGCGCTCGTGGTGCTCGATGCGAGGGAGGAGGACGCCGACGCCGGCAAGCCGTCCCGCAAGGAGAAATCGAAGAAGGGCAAGGGCCGCGACGGTGGTGGGGACGCGATGCTGCTGATGACGGAGGACGTGGACCCGGTGGCGACCACCAAGGGCAAGAAGAAGCACCACAGCAAAAGCAGTAAATCATCGAAAGAGCGAAGGGGAGAGGGAGGAGAAGCGGCGGCGGCGGTGGCGGCACCGAAGCAGGGTTACGAGGAGATGCTGACGCAGGGGGGCGGCACGAAGGATGCGATGATTTAATATCCGGCTCGGATCTGCGCGGCATTCGGCAACCTGAACCCCTCCCTGCCCTATGTTCCCTCCACGCTCGCTCGCCTTCCCACATGCTGTCGGTGTGGTGCCGCCACCCGCTGCCTCCTTACCGCCCCCGGGGCGCCGCCAGTTAGGGCTGACCGATGCGTATCGGAAACCGACGAGATTACCCAAACCCGTTCCTGGCGAATACTCGTCGTCGTCGGTGGGCCGGCTCGATTCGAATGGCGAACGGCGGTTCTAAACCGCACGTTGGATCCATCTGCTAGCGCTCGTTTCTTACGTCGCCAGCCGTCGCAGCGAAGCGAACGGTCCACTATTCTACCACTACATGCAGTTTTCTAAGAACCACCCAAAAGTGTAAAGATGAACATACTATTATTACCATTAACATTATGCTATTAAAACAATTATATTACACCTAACCGTGCGTCATTTGACTACTCCAGTGTGTGTTTCTTTAGTTTGGTTTATCATCTTCAAAGAACTAACCAGCGTAGAATGGGGTTCAAAAGTCAATCATGGTAAGATACCTTTCTTTAGCAGCGAAAGTAAAAACCATTCCTCATGTCAGTGCCGACAAGGACGACAAGGTGATGATGAGGATGATGGTCCACCTCATACGAACAGGATGGGGATGAGGCGGATTGTCTTTAAGATATAAAGTATTATATTTATTTGAAAAATAAAATTTATGTCATACAAAACAATGTGGTGTTAAATTAATAAAAAATGTACATGTAGTAAGCGTATCACCCCTTAGTTGCACCATCAATGCTTGTACTACTGCTATATGTAACAGCCCGCGTTATCACTTTCATCGAAATTAAATGAGAATCATATTGAGAAAAGACAGATAAGTGTTTATTTCTAATACAAACTGTACTTCAATTGTTTGTTGTTTCTTTGGCAGCGAAAGTAAAAACCACTTCTCATGTAACTACGTTTTTAATGACGACAAGGTGATGATGAGGATGATGGTCCACCTCATACGCACAGGATTGCGATGAGGCGGATTGTCTTTAAGATATAAAGTATTATATTTATTTTAACACTTATTTTTTATTTAAAGACAAATAAAATACCTTTCATAAACAGTATTAAACATTAAAATAGGACCAAAACTGCCAGAGCTATAAATATGCACAGATGATCCATTTTTTACAAACTTTTGACCGTTTTTTTTCCTAACATTGGACTAATGAATCTCAGCACTGGTTGGACGAAGGGGTTTAATATTTTGGCTAGTTCTTAGTTTGATCTTGTAGTCTGAACCAAAAATTGTTGGTAAACGTTATACGTAAGTAGAATTTCCGACTTCTATCCCGGCAAATGGCCATTGTGCACGGGTCTTTAAAAGAGAGAATTATAAAGGTGAAGATTACTAGTCGTGTCACGAGCTATCGAAATGTTGATGATTAAATTTGAAACCCTCAACCCCTTCACGCCCACGTGTTTATCCGCCTTTTTCCCACGCTTTCATACAAAGCCCGTTTAATTAAAACAACATTTCAGATAACCAACTAGTATATAGTTACGTTACACTCAACAAGTCCAAGACAGGAAGCGTACCCGTTATATGACACCGACGCAGACCCCTCGGCAACGAAACATAGCAGCTAACAGAAGTTGAATCATTACGGCGCCAGAGCATCGCGGATCCCCAGCATCGTGGACCAGAAAGATGACACCATCGCGGACCCCTCAGCAACGGCACGTACCAGCCAACGGAAGAAAATTCTTCACGGCACCGGAGCATCGCAGATCCCCAGCACCGTGAAGCCAAGCAGTAGCAACCCGGAGAAAACACGATCGTGCATGTTCCAGTTTGAATTTTTGAACCGTTAAATTACCGTTAGAAGCCGAAACGGTGAGATTTAAAGGTTGTGACTATTCTAAAAAGACTGTAAAATCCGATGAGTTTGACTGAAAAATGAATTTGAAACGGCGGCGCGCCCGCAGAGAGCGCAGCGAGCGGACTGCGCTAGGTCTACCGAAAAAGGGATTTGTTATAAATTTGTGAAATAAGGGGGGGCCCTTGGGCCCCCAAATAAATTTTCATAAACTCATGCAAATAATGCATCAGGGAGTTCATTTTGTACATTCTTTGAAGTGTAACCAAAATCTTTTATTTAACAACATCTTATTCCAACGACGGTATTTAAACATCCGCTTTTACATCCGCTCACAAATGGTGTAGCCACGACAGTGAGTTTGGCCGGGGGGGAATGAAAAAAGCACATTAAAAACATGAATAAATACGCCAGTAAATTTATTTACTATATTAAAACTCCTTCTCGTCGAACGAAACCCGACAATTGCCATTTTTACATACGAGTAACGGTCTTTTTGTAATGTCGCGAGAAGTCGCGAAGAAATTGTTGGCAAGATCGGCCAACCCTGCGAGGGAAACAACGCGACAATATTGACATTCAAGATGGCCGACATTGCCGACAGTCGGCACAAAATGTCGCAGAAAACCCGGTCGCAGGAAATGTCGCGAGCGTGTCTAGCCGTTCCGTAAGGTACCTTTATTTTGCTACCGATTTACAACGATAATTTTGCGCCTATCTTTTGTCGGCACAATCTCCTAATACCGACTTGTTGACAGCAGATGCTCGATCGAGCTTGTCAAATGGCAGCGACAGTTGCAGTTGGAAAGCAGACTCTCGGCTGAACGATTTTACCACACTCTGTATTTAATTCAGTATTTCAGAACTATTCATTCGTTTACCGCAATCAATACGGATTTACGTCAGGTTATTTGTTCGGTATGGATATTATCTTTGGCCAACCCCGTCTGAAGCTGTCGAAAACTGCTTGTTTTGCTCAGTAGAAAAACCCCAGCCGATCGCAGTACGTTACACCGTTCGAGTGTTGAAAGGAAAAATAAATAATCGCCCAATTCCGTTGCATTCAAAATGGTAATAATATTCGAGATTAAACGACTCCTCAACGAGTTTCTCCAGAACGAAGGATGCTCAGCAGCAGTTAAATTTCTCAATAAAAGGCGTTGTGAAATGAGCGATGTGTTGATCAAGGGTAAAACTGATGCCTCCATCCATTTCGATTTAGAGCTCCTGCAACGAACCAGTGCGGACTGGCCACTTCCGGTAGATCGTGTCTCCATCGCAGGTAACGAAGCTTACGTTTGGTTCGAGCGCAAAACTGCTTTTCGTAATGCGATTGCTGCGATGGAATGGAAAATGCCCATGGAAAACCTTAACAACGGAACCGAACGACTGTACCTAGAATCACCGGCCATCGAAGAAGCCGCTTCAAACTCCATGACTCACTTCCGTGCCAACGCGTTATGCAAGGTTATGAAGAACTGTTTTACCCACGCTGGGTATGTCATGGTGGAGAAGGACACTCTTGAGGAGGCGGATCTGCAGGCACCGGTGAAGCGGATCGTTTTCGTTCAGTGCAAGAACAGAATATCCGACGAGCAGCAAGACGATACGCTCGAGCGTCAGCATCGTGTGGAAATTCTGTCCGGCCTAGTGCTGGTCTGCTCCGATCTGGTCGACGCGGACGACTACATTAGGCGACGTTCCAACGCAATACAACCGATCGCACAACAGCGCTACGGGGTGCGCATACATGATGCCAACGAACTCGAGCGAATGGTGGCCAGCTTGGGTCGCTCGGCTGCGATCGTCGATGTGCTTCAGCAGAAGCATTCCAGTACGATCGATTTGCGCGAACCGGGGCATGGTAGCACGCACATGTCGAACGCATGCAAGAGGGCCACCTTTATTCTGTACAATTTCGCTCGCCTGATGTCGATCTTCAAAAAGTACCAACTACTGATGGAACAGGAAGGTTACCCACGCATCCCACCCGTGGACGAGGTTGATTTCAGTCTACTTACCGGCCGGGAAGAGTGGAATCTGCTGTACGTGTACGTGATCGGGTTTCCGTATGCTCTGCGGCGCACGTTAGGTGACGGAGAGCTTGCACGGATCGACCCACATTATCTGCTGCAGTTTACGTTCGGCCTCGCCTCGTGCCTCAGCAAGTACTACCGCAGTACACGGATACTGACCGACAACAGACCCAACTTGCTGCCGGTTATGATTGCCAGATTGCATCTGCTAGAAGCTGTATACAACATCTTGCAAACTCTCTTGCATTTGCTTGACTTGGAGCCAATCGAGCAAATGTGATGTTCGAAAGCGAACCATCTGCAATAATGGCCGAACGGTTAGTCACTTACATATTCAATTGTATATTTATATAAAACTCCCGAGTACTAGGGCAAGTTTTATAAAGCAATTAATTCGTTCCTTTCCTGCACGAGAATATTTTCTCCAAATTGAGCCTTTAAAGAAATTCAAAAGTATAGATTTCACAATTTTTTTGGCGCAAACGTATTTACCCTTTTACCTATTATTAAGAAAATGTAGTATAGGTCAGTAATTTTGACATTTTTATTTAGATTTTCTTATCTTGCACCTAAGCTTCAATTTGCAGAGTTCTATGACTAGCCGAACCAAAGATATAACGCTTTAAACACCAAATGTCACCGTTTTCTGTCTAAAATGTATGACATACCCGGCTATGATGGTCGTATTTTGTATCGTACACATAGAGATTAAATAGTTCCATTTCGCGAGCAATGGCATATAAAACAGTCATTACGAGGAAACTTTATTTAAAAAGTACGACTGAACAGACATAGAGGTACAACTCTGTAAAACTCTTCCATTTCGAGTGCCAAGGAATTTAAAAGTATTCGTTACGAGGAAAGCTTATTTTAAAGGTACGACTGAAAAAAATCTAGTATACATATTTGATAAACATATTGAGTTGAAACATTTGCATAAAATATGAAAACATATATGATGTACAAATGATTAATACAAACTTATCTAATTAGACATAGAGGTAAAACTCCTCCATTTCGCGTGCAAATCCATATTAAGGTATTCATAACGAGGAAAGGTACGTATTCATTTTAAAGGTACGTCTGCACATAATTTAAGGAAACATATTTGATATAAATGTATTTAAAACAAACTTATTTAATTAGGCATTGAGATAAAACACCTCAATTTCAAGTGCAAAGGCAAAACTATCCGTTACAAGGAAGCTTTATGTTCAAAATACGACTGAACAACAATTCTAGTACACATATTTAATAAACATATCTAGTAGGAACATTTGCATAAACAATGAGAAAATATTTGATATACGTATGAAACTTATTTAATTATACATAGACACTTATTTAATAAAACATAAAAGTTAAACTCTTACATGTCACCTCAATTATATAAATTATTCATTACGAGGAAAATTTGTTTCTAAGATACGACTGAAAAATATGATTATCCTATTTTTTTAAAATAATCGAGAGGAACGAAGATGGGCAACGATCCTTGTTCCATTTTGCTTTTTGTGTAATAAAGTAATAATAAATTTCAGCATTTTCTAACTTAATTTAACTTTCAACAGTTGAAACAATGCTTGTTTGGACACACCTTTCTAGATAACTTATTTTTTATGATTACAGATAAAGAAATAAAATCTAAGTAAACATATGGAGAAAGATTTGCAACTGATTACAAGCCATAGGGTTACCCACTACATCCTATTATTGGAAGAAATGTTACAAAAAAATGTCGCATGCTAAATAAAAATTTCGTCTAATAAACGCACATGGTAAAATTAAATATGCAACTACACAAACCCATTTCGGAACGCAGCAACCATAAGAAAACTTATGCAAAATTATGCATCACGATTAGCACATAAGAAATAACCTAGTACGGTCAAGTTTCTTTATAATTAGCCCTCCCAATAAATAGGTTGCTCAGAGTTGTTTTAATTATCCTCTTTATTGTTTTTCTTTCTTGTTTCAATATCCTTTCCCATAAGTAAGTTATCCTTTACCATAAATCAACGACTTTAAATAATATGTACGCTCCTTAGGACAGATAGCAACTTTGATAAGTTTTCTTTTCCGACGCACGCGTATCTTTCTGGTCAACAGTGTCTATCCGAATTAGGCTGCTCTCGCTTCTTGATGCCGAAATTCAACCGATTTCCCATACCACTGAATGTAAGAGTGTAATTCTTTCATTAACGACTGGTTTTTATTGTATATATCTTAAATAGCATCCGTTCAGTTTTTCAACACACACCAAAATGGTTTTGTTGTTTTGCTGTTTTTGCTTTTACATGAATGAAATTAATGTAGACACCTGATTTAGATTTCCATGCAACCGTTGGATCGTTTTATTCGTGCTATACGTGCACTATATATCTTTTAGCGTTTGTTTTTCTCTGTTATCATCGCATGAATCTGGTGTACGTTGCAGTGTTTTACTCGACAGCGCAAATTAAAATCAAGAACACTGGAGAATATTGTTGTTTACACTTGCGTTTTATCTCATCGCCTTTCGAGGCGTTCTTTTTTGAGGGTGAAAAAGATAAGCTCACTTGCTGCCCACCGGAACTGCCTAGGGCAACGGTACTTTCAAGGATGGAAACCGGTCGAGTGCTTCTTCTGAACACTTTTTTTCTCTACTTGCTTTTCGCTGTAAATACTAATTGCACAGGTGCGTCACATTGACGAAATTTCAGCTTTTTCCGTAACGTTTTGATGAAAAAGAAGAGAAGGCTTTGTTACGCCGTTCAATCTGTACAGTTGGATATTTTGCCATTTTTTTTTTTTTTTTTACCGGTACCAAAAAACGGAAATGGTTTACATAATTAACTGTTGAATCAATATTGATGAAATATTTTTGTAGCCCTTTATACCTTTTTCGTGTCTAAAAAAAGTTCAATTCAATCGGTTTCTTTGGTTCAATTTTGTTGTTAATTTTAAACAATTCACAAGATAATTTTTTAAACCATTTAAACTTGTTTAAACTTTTAGCTTTGTCCCTTCAACTTTCCTTCGCTGCGCTAGTATCAAGTTTCCGGAAATGAGTTTATGCCATATGACGTCCCAAATTGAACTCCAAATTCGATATTCCAAATACATGAATCTGCATAGCAATACATCCCACGTTTTGGAATGAAACGCTCTGGTACGGAATGCTTCATAAACCAGAAAATATTAAAAAAAAAAAACTGTGGCAGAAGGCCAATAGATGTGCACCATTTTGAACCAGAGCTATGCAGGACACAAATTTACAACATCATCATCAGAAAACCGCACAAATGTACTCGGAAAATACAATTAGAAACATGGAAATATCTTTATTAACAAAGAAGTTATAAAGGGCTAAAAATAGTTTCGTCAAACTCGACGCACACGGTATAACTAGGTATGCACTTTTGCCGGTATAAATTTCGTGTGTTTAAAAACTACTCCCGACACCCGGGCGTCCGGTCAAACGGTTCGAACGCCATGGAGCGTGGGCGCAAGGCGCCCGGCAATTCTGATTTCTCGCTTTTCACATAAATCCCGGGCAAATGGACAACTAGCAGGAGCTTTCCCAGTGGACGCAGCAATATCATCTTGGCCTTTAGACCGCCCTGCAGCAATATGGAACTTGGTTTCGTAGAAAAAATAATCTGCTCTCACTGTATGACCTTTTTACTTTGCTTCATTTCGTGGCAAACGCGAATTGGGAGGCACATTGAATTTCGCTCGCTATCATGCCCAAGCAGTTACGCAATCCTTTCTACACGTGTATGTGTGTGCAAATGTAGGTGTGTCTATATGAGTGTGTGTGTGTGTGTGTGTGTATATTAATGTTCTGTGTACCTTCGGTTAAATAAACATTCATCTATACAATTATATATTAGTACGCAATTTACGCTCACTTGTGAGAAACAAAAAAGATAAAAAACGGAAAGCACCATATCCACGGCAAGAAAGAAACAGAAAATAGAAAACCAGGGGCAACTGGACGAAGAAAAGTACGATGCACAAACAAAAGAGTAGGTGAATTTAAAAATGATTCCTGGCCCAAACAATCCACTAAACTGCTACTAAAACATCGGACGTGGCTCGAGAAACGCAAAACAAAAAATCGGAATACCCTAATCGACTGCCCCGTCCGTCCGTCTCCTGCCGTTAAGCTGCCGAACCTATTGCACGTGGTGGGGACACATCGCGATAAAATAGTGTTTGTTAAGAACTAACAGCTCATCATCCGGGCATCAAGTCGGTCCCGTGTTGTAAAATTCAAACTTAAAACGAAAAACCCTCAAAGCCCTAGGGTGATGGGTGGTTGTGGGTGTGGGAAAAAGTTTGTTGTTGTTGAAACCCTCGGCTCCTTCCACCCAAAACAAAACAAAAAAAAACAAGTTGGATTAAAACGCAGTGGCCGGTTTCAGAAGCCAAACATATCGCAAATCGAATGCTGATCGTAGCGCAATCGATCACCGATGGAGAGTGGCGTAGCACTAGGAGCGGTATCGTCCTGCTCGGAACAGGTGCTGGTGTCGCTTCCGGTTCCTCCGTCGTACGTTTTGCCCTCGCCGGCACCTTCGCGTAGCCGCTGCTGGCCCCGCTGATGCTGATGGGGATGATGGTGGTGCTGATGGCGACGTTTCGCTCGGCGTCGCACCTGCTGCTCGGGCTCGGTATCGAGCCGTGGTGCCGGCTCTCGATCCGCCCCAAGCTGCTCGTTGCGTCCGTGCTGCTGCATGCTCTGCTGTGCTGCCGCTGATGTTTGAGGCGTTAGTTGGTGCTGCTGCTGCTGCTGCTGTGTGCTACTGGCGTACACGGTTCCGATGCTTTCCCTTCCATTCGACCCGGGATGATAGCTGTAGGAAAGATGGTTAAGGTAATGCTGTTGTTGTTGCTGCTCGCTGGTGACCTTCATGCGGATGGCAAGCATGTCGTCGATCAGTGCGTCCGGCTGCAGCAGTTTGCGCTGGTCCGACGCGGACCGTCACTCGGCCTTGTCCTTGCCGTCCTCGGCGGCTGCCGGGGCACTTTCGGTTTCGCCCTTGCTAGCGGCCACCTCGGCGGCCGACTCGACCGCCGCGGCGACCGCATCCTTGGCGGCAGCGGCGGCCGCCGCCGCACGCTTTCGCACCGCCGACGGGCCGCCCTCGCCCGACCCGTCCTTATCCTCGTCCTCGTCGGAGTAGTTCGTCGGCTGCTCGCCCGGCTTCAGCAGACGCCCGACCAGAATGTATTTCTCTGCAACGCCACACACACGCAAAAACGCATTCATTATTTGCACGCAGATGGACTCGCGTTCCTTCCCCCACTGCCACCCCCGCTTACCCTTGAACTGCATCTCCCATTCGCGCACCGATTCCATCTCGTGGGACTTCAGGTCGCTGAGATCGTCATACTCGTCGTTCGGCGAGGCGGTCACGCTGAAGGTTGCTAGGCCGCGCGATGCATCACGTCCACCGAACACTGCGTACGGACCACCTGAGGACGGAGGAAGGAAACAAAAAATGGCGTTAGACCTTTTCCATAAACCTTTGGCCCCAAGGCTTTCCCGCAACAAACGATTATTTTGTGTGTGCGTGATCTTTAGCGAAATCACATAACAAAACACTACTAGCACACATTTCATCCTCAAATTCCGATGTACAATAAAAGGTTTTACTTTGCACACTTTGGTTTTTATTTTATGCACACAACATACTCTCATTTCTAAAATTAATAGATACGTTATTATTGTTTGATGTTTAACAACATTTCTAATGTTCAACAACACAGAAGAACTGTTTATATATCGATAATATTCTTTAAAACAAACGAGAAAAAGGTTATAATACAGCTTAAGTCCACTCGATCCTCTACAACGGTATTAGAAGAAGAACAAGCACTTACGGCATTAGAGAATTGGTAAGAGTTTTAATTGCCTTCCTAACTGCCGCATAAAAACTCTCATCGTGCTGACCAGAAGCTTCTTGCCCCAACGATGGATGTAAGAAGTATATTTTTTAAGAGGATAAATCAAAATCTGCTGGCCGTGGGAGCTGAGGTAGTAACAAGCATTTTATTATGAGAACGGATAACATTTCATAGGCCATCCAATTTAAGGGTATTCCACGATTTCATGTATCACTACATGGCCCCATATGCTTGTAGGGGATGATTTTAAACAAGTAATACAAACGAGATGAAATTTAAAACAAACAAGGCCTGATTTTTCAGATCTTACTTAACCTGAGAAATCGCTTACATTCCAAAAATAATACTTTCCGATAAGATATATTATCGGTTTTCACCGTATGTCGCAACTCGTAGTTGTTCATAAGAGCAAGGAAAACGAATAAAAACGAGAAAACCATCAACCACAACCAGCCACGATCAAATCGAAGCACAATAATAGCGCTGTAGAAAAATACAAAACTCCTGCGCAGAAAAAAACCATATGGAGGCGAAAAATCATCATCGTTCCTAATTTAGTCGCTATCGAATCGAAAATCACTGGATCAAGCACCAGAGGCCTACTTTCGATTCAAGGGCAACCGAACCTAGCGCTTTATCCACCGTAAAGGTACGTGCGTCACAAAACCAACCGGGGGGTTCAGTTGACCCCGGAGGCGCCAGACCAGCGGGTCAACTTCGACGGACGGAATTGTAAGTGAGCAAAACGACAAATATGTTTCGTCCGCCGGTCAAGGTTTCGCTCAAGCCGGTAAGGCGATGAAGAGCAAAACAAAACAAAAAAAAGTAGAGAGCCTCTACGTCGCGTGTGTGGTTGGTTGTGGTGCTGTCGGTAGGCATCTTTCAGAGACATTCAGCGTACTCAGATGTTTCCAGAGGTCAGGACGTCTCTTTGGCTTCTAAAAAGGAGGAAAAACGTCACATTAACTGCAAGCACTCTTCTCGCTTTTATTTGGCATTTCGTTTATGTGAAACGTATGTATACCAGTGGTTCACAAACTTATGTTTTCAAAGGTAATCTTATACGGGCTAAAATTTTGTTTAAACAAAAAATCAAACAAGCTCAAATCATGTTTGTTTTTGCAAACGACCAAAAGGATTTGAAACAAACGAATACGGAAAATCAAGAATGAAAATGTTTCAGCTTGTGAACACAGATGGCCTAGACAGGACATCTTACGTCCAACATTCAGCTATACTTTTAAAGTTTAAACTTCGGCTATTCTTTTTTTATTGTTATTGAATGAAACCGTTGTTGGTTTGAGTATGGGTAGACATTTCGCAAAGCCGATGAAATTGTTACTGCCAGATAATCAAGCTAAGAAGGTTTAGTAGTAACTTCTCCAAAAATAACTCCACTCAATAAAGTGTAACGTCCGCACCTGTTTGGGAACCTCTGGCTCTGTAGAGGGAGGACTTCAACTTCCCATGTCGCACGATGACGGTGCAGAAAAAATGAAACATTCCATCGGAGCAAAGTCGGCGGTTAAGTTGAGGCTATAGTTTTGCGCAAAAGAGGAACAAATCCAATAAACAGATTGAAACTGTTTCCAATCGTTGGGTTGAGGAAAATGTAAGTCTTTAAAGTTGAGTGAACAAAGTCTTGAGTTGTGGTCTAAGATTGGAGCTAGTTTAGGTTTCCACCCGTAACGCCGTGATTATACAAGAGCCTCACTAGAGATCTACGCACTCATGCAGTGAAGGTAAATACTCGTTCTGTCGATTGTGGTACGAGTCGCTCGTTTTTTTCTTTTTTTTTGCTGAATAACGACAGCCATGATTAAATTTTCCTTCCACCCAAGTTGCTTCAATCGGCGATATCAGCGACGGCCTTTCGAGCTGTACCGCGTGCTGTTTGGGTAACCTGATAAAGTGCCCATCTTACCCCCTCGATAAGGCGAACAGCGGAGAGGCACATAGATTTCGCTACAAGCGCCGAAAAGGGGTGCACAAGCGATAAGGAGGCAAAGGAATAACGGCGGTACGGAATGTTGGTGAGACAAATAGCGGCTTGGTAATGCAAATAGTTTCAACAGCGGAGCCACTAATGAAGCTATAAAAAGGGTAGAAAAGCGCAACGCACTACTCAAACAGAGAGGGTTTTAGTCAACCATCCATTGTCACTTCAAAACGGTGGATTTAGTGGCCGAAGCCTGGATGATTGACGTTGCGGTTACGAAACGGGACGCTTTCCTAGATGCAGATTTGCAAATACCTGACTCACCAGTAATGAGTAACCGCATCATAAACAACTATCTAGTAAATTATTGCAATGGTGCCTCGCTCCTCGCTTATCAAGCCGTATTCCAGCAAGTCACAACCGTCGATCGATCATCACTGTTCGCGCAGCTTCATCGCAAGACTTGCGCACATGAAAATGCTGCATGCGTCCATTACGCTTTCCATTTCAATATCGACCTTTTAGGTAGCATTTTCCTTCTTTCTGCTCCGCAATTGCTAAGTCTAAACTGCAACTATTGTTCGTCGCTTATGTCAGTTTAAGTCTGGAACGAGAAAAGTAATGTTGCGTTTATTTGCTGACCGGTTGAAACGAGCAGACTAAAAGCCTCAAGGTGGGCCGCTACCTGCCTGATTAAAGAGTTCTACTTTGCTCTACGTGTGAAATGTAATATTTCTCGACACAAATGTCACTCCGATGCCAGCCGATAGGAAACGAGGGAGTCGTTTCGGTGTGGATAGTTCGAAAGACGTCACAATGACAAGGCATTCTGCAAGATATCGTATGGAGTCCGCTCGTTTATCGATGCGCTCCTCGATGTCGGTTAAAGCCATCCGATGGAAGAGGTGGAATGGAAGATCGCCGATCGGATGGCATTGAGAATTTCGCTTCCGGCGACGCGGTCGACTGTCAAGTGGTTGGCATGCTAATGCGGCGCCCCGGTGAAACGCCGACCCTTGACCGGGGGTGCCCCACCCCGCCCAGAAAAAAAAAGGAAACCTACCCGGTCCGTAGAAGTTCTTGCCCTTCGTGACGTCGTACACGTTGCCATTGACGGCGACCAGCACGCGGCCGTCCGGCTGCGTGCCGTCGTACTGCTTCAGCTCGGCGACGGTGAAATCGCGCCGCAGCCGGGGCATTTCCGGTGGTGGCGGCGGCAGGGCCGTGGGCTGCTGGCGGCTGCGGGTGATTTTGTACAGCAGGAAGGAGATCACGCCGACCAGCGCCAGGTTGAGCGGGCTGCTGATGATCTCGTTCAGGATGCCGTACAGCAGGCCAGCCTCGCCGGCTTCCGTCCGCTCGTCCGCCCCGCTCGCCGACGCTTCCGGTCCCGACATGCTAGTGCGGCGTTGTTGGGTTGATCGATGGAAAGCTGCTGCTGCTGCTGCTGATGGTCGCGCCGAGGTGAGGTCACCACCGAAGATTTTCCCTTTTTTCACGTCTACGGTTGTTGCCGTTCACGCACGGCTGGCCACCCTCCCGGTGCAGCACTAGGAAAAGCACCGCACGCACACCAGTTCACCTCCAAAACAACGGCTTCAACTTGTGGCTGTGTGGAGGGGATCTGCAAGGTGCGCTTTTCGGGGAGACGATGCAATTCCGTGTGGCTCCACGTACTCCACGTTGTGCGTACTTTCCGACGATAAGCGGACGACTGGCCGATTTGGAACACGGTCCGCTGGCCAATATGTTGTGTGACCCTGCCCGGCAGCCTGTGTGCGTGATTCAGTGCCGCTGTACCGTCGCCGCTGCTTCTGTAGCTGCTCGTAGCTTACTTTTTTCCGCTTTGCCGACTTGCAGATTGAGGCACTCCGTCAAGAACAATCTTAATGTGGCAACGTAATAAGTTTTCTCCGATGCAAAAAAAACACACACACAACTACCACGAGCGATGACGAGATGCACGGAACAAACCGCCGCGAATCACTTCCACCGCACAACGAAACGAAACATAACACCGCGGCCTGGAATGTTGGTGCTGGTGCAGCACACACCCGATGTAACAATTGTTCGAAAAATTTACGCTTCCGTCTGGCTTGGGGGTGGAGGGGCGGGGTGTGGGTTTGCGGAAGGCAACAATTAACGGGCACTGCGCGGCTGACACATACAAACAAAACGGGCGACGATGACGATGCACGCGAGAAATTCGCTTCTTTTGCTGGCTGAGGGCTGAGGGCGCCTGCTGAATCTGCAGCAACTCCGACTGAGAGAGTTAGGTCCTTGTTGCGTTTCGGGTTTTTTTCTTTTTTAAACCATGTACGCGTAGATTTTTTGAACTACTACGCGACACGCACCGACAGCTTGCTGATTCCGGGTCTGAACACACACTGATGTGTACTGCAACTGTTGACTGGATCATGAGTCGCATAAACCAGTCGCCGTAGTGTTGGTAAGCGAATGGGTAGCGTTTACCTGAAGCGTTTTCCCAATTGCCGAAAGCTCCGGCCGTGACCAAGGTGTGGAGAGAATGAATTTGAAAAGTACGTTCAACTGCGCTGCTTATTGAACGCTGCTTGATAACCATAACGCGGCACATTCCGACAAATACACCGTTAAATTTGTCGCCAACCACTTCAATGCACTTCCTTGGACGGGAGAAAGAAAGTTGAATAGAAATTAACATCGTACAACTGGGATAAGTCTATACATCTGACGTACGCTACATGAACCGTTTCCATGGTTGGAAAACAAGGTTTATATCTATTAAAGTCAAGCGAAGACCTTTGACTGACACTTCAGAAGAACCGCGAATAGCTGTCATTGGAGGTGCAAAACGGTTTAGGAAGAATCCCGATGATTTTGTTGCAATAAATGTTGCGATAATAAGTTTGTGTGCGGAATATATGTTTTGTGGAGACCGAGAAACTAACTACCTGTAGCATGTGCTTGTAGATAGCTGTAGTTTGCTGATCGAAATCTGCGGTTCTTTTTCCGGACCCTCGCTGAGGTACTTGATGTGCGTGTATAGAAGGCAGGCAGAAAAAGTTACGAACTGGGGAAACCGAATCAAAACAGGATAAGAGGTAGCAACACAAAGCAGTGTTTTTTGTTCTAACCATTAATAATAATCACAATCTATCTTTTTAGAAACTTTTAACGAATCTATAAGACAACGACTATATTTGTAGAGAAGCGGACTACGCATTATCAGGAAGTTAATATTTAGATATCATAGAGTAAGTACAGTTTTTTTAAATAAATTTGACCATCTAGTAGTTAAAAACTAAATCGTAGTTAAAAACATGATTACCTACATGCAGTGGGACATCTTTGAATTAAACCACGAATCATGTTTGAATTACATCTACCAATGGATGGGAAATTGCATTCACTGAAATTGGAAATTTGATCGTTTCATCATCTTTCAATAAAATCTATTACATAGTTCTATGGATGATACAAACAATTTGTAAACTTCATGTTTGATGGTGGTTCATTTGATATTCTGAGTGAGATTGCTACAGACATTTCAAAAGGCAGCCTCCAACGTAAGCACAAGCAGCAATCTTCCAATGCTTCTGTGATCTGTTATGCACAAAAAGAGTTTTTTGATCACAATTTGTGAATAATTAAAAATTATGAAAAAAAATGGAATGCTGTTGGATTTAACTAAATGATCCAACTGCGTGGAAAATTATTTTATTTGTAGCCTTAACTGCTGGTAATACTCTCAATGTTGGAAACATGATCTGTTTGACCAAATGTCCTTTAAGCAAGGAGCTTGGATGTTTTCATTCTTTTTTTATCGTTTGATCTCATTTGATGTTTGTTTTTTTTAATTAATCGTTTTGATATAACTGTGCGTATTTCAAAATTAACTGTAGTTTTGCTCTTTTTTATTGAAGTCTGCCACTTTCCTCATTGAAACGCTGCTATTTCTATCCCTCCCGTCTGAAACACCTGAATATTTCGTATTTTTTTTCTAATACGGTTTTCGACGGGAGAACTTCAATTCTCTTCCAGCGCTCTGCTCTCTTCATTCATTCATTTGCTCTTCTAATGCTGGAAAGATAAGCTGTTGCCAGTCCCTTCCACCCTCCTCCTCCATCTAACGTTGTCCTACCTTGGCGATGCACATGTGTCTGTGTGGTGCAGCATTGTACCGTTTGCTTATGGTTTCGGGTACAGGCGGCCGAGGGCGATCTTTCTAATTCCAGTCCTAGTTCGACCGCTGCTGCGTACGGGTTTTCCATCGTGGGATGTCTTTTACGTCGCCACTGGCTCCGGCTAGGAAAAACGGTGTTTTTCTTCGATTTAAAACTCCCAACCCGGGTGCGTGCTGGTGTGGTGCAGTGCAGTCCGTAATGTTTGTGCAATTCCAATGATGCTCATACGACTTCAAACGATTTGAAGGAACTTATTCATGTTCAATCACTCTCTGTCCATTCAAAATAACTTTGGCAGGCGGAAACAAACTTGTGTAGGTGGTGATGGTGCCTGCTTGTTTTTTGAGAGTATATTTCCATCGCAATCGGGAAAGCGCGGATAAATTGTATGCTCATTTTGTCCCGCTTTTCATGTTGCCCTCCCTAAGCCCCAAAAAGTGATAAGTGCATTCCGAGCGAATTAATTCGTTAACTGGCACTGGAAGTGAGGCGCGGAAAACCCTCTGTTGACGGAGAAAACGGAATGGAAGGCGAGTGAAGCGTTCTGAAGTACGTGCGACAACAGAGTGTGGTGTTGTAATCTGCGGCCAAGCGGTCTAACACAAAAGTAGGGAGATCATCCCCTTAACAGTATTTGTCAGCCCAATTGAACCTGGTTCAAATAAAAACATTGTTTGTTGAAAAGTACCAAGCAAAGATGTAACGCGTATCTTTGTCGGAGATGAGGCTCCCAGAAGGATTCGAAGCAATGTTGCTACAAGATAATGGAATAGGAAATCTGCTTGCCTATTGGAGCTCCTTAGATTGTTGGCTGCCACTTACAAGTCAACAGCAAAGCTGCAAGAATAGCAATCCTCTTTTCACGATAAGATATTGGAATATTTAATTTCATTTTTCAAAGCTATTTATAGTACTTAAATTAGACATCATTCTCCAATAATATCAATTGCAATATATTTGTTTAAGTATTTGTTTGACACACCGACTGTTAATGTGGGTATTAATTACTACATCTATAAATGATTCAGCCTAATTACAGGTATGTTTATTTTTTGTCTTTTCATTTGCTAGAAAGTTCTTTTCTTTGAAATAGATGGTAAAATATCGAGTTTTCACTCTAGATGTTTTAGAGGAAAATTATTTTATAACTAGAATTTCTTGTCTGGCAAACCGGAAATGGTGTGCACATCTAGTTGGATGACAGGTGGCTATTGTTGCCGGTCCAATATGCCTAGCAAGTCTGTATGAGATCTGAGATAGGATAAACAGAAAGTTAATTTTAGGTAAAAGCATGCCAACAGCAAGCCTCCTTTGAAAATTCGAATGTTAGCAACAACGTATGCGAAATTCGCAATCGACAAAGTTGTTTTCATTGCGCTCAAGTACAGCTGGGCCTGGAAAAGACTGTGGCAACTTAAATAATCGTTATCAACAGCATCGTTGTGTACGGCGTTGGGCAATTTGTGTGCACGCGTGTGTGTGTGTGTCGAAAAGGGTGGGTTACGCGGTACACAGGCTATCATCTCTGTCCAGTAGGTCGCACAGTGTCATCTGCCTGGTGTAAGAATGCCATCACCGTCGCTTACAAACGGCGACTTCCGACTACAACCGTGTTGTCACATCCACGGATGGCTGCTCTAGCGACACAATCAACAATCAAGGCTGCCGGAGTGGTGATGATATCAAAACCTGAACCACCGAAACCATCATTCAAGCACGCAAGAAGCCGCAATCCTAATGCTCGGTGGGGACGATCGAGTTCCTGTGCCGTTATCAGCGCCGTCCGCCCGTCTGTCATGATCATTGTAACATGCCAATGTAATTGCTGTCACGATCCGCCGCTGACGATGCGTTGTGAATGCTTTATATCCCTCTAACGGCGGTCTACCGAAATTCCAAACGGCCAATTCTCTCGAAAGTGAAGGACACACGCAGGCATGTGAGGCGGTAAACCGGTTACTGTTTGCTGCCAAATTTTATTCTAATCGGCACATTAGCATGTTAATAGCGTAGCTAAAGTTTTATCCATTCTAGGAACTTTGTTTTGTTGAAGGTGCCATCAAAAATCCCTCGTGATGATGGGATGTGAACAGCGATACGTTCGGAGGAACAACGTCCATCGATGAGGATTGGTCGATTTTTTTCCCCAAAACATAAATCAATCAGTCGTTAAATTATGACTGTGTGATCTTCGAAACTATGATGTTAAGTAAAAAGAAAACTTAGATTCCGTTTAGCTATAACTGCAACCTTTAAACAATCGAGTTTATTGAACTGTAGTGTCGAAGAAGAAACAACACCTGGACTGATTGAGCTCCCGATGAGCATCTGGCTCCCATTTAAAATTTGAAATGTGAAAAGCAAACAATCTTGTCTGGGCAGTCAAATTTTCTTTGGAGGCGCACTTACTGACCCCCTCGGACTCTGATGGCGTGTGTTGGAGAACTTAACGGTAGTCGATGGCTGGCACACGTGCTTGGAGGAACTAGACGAGCAGAAAAGCAAAAAGGCATAGGCAAAGAAACACAATACACCCCAGGGTATGTGCAGCTATGCTATGCATCCCGTTTTTGGCCAGCGCGCCCTCCGATGACCTCCTTCCCGCTAGTTTGTGAAACAATGCATTGCTACCTCGTCCCGCTTTTTTCCAAAACACCGCTGAACCGAACGAACGAACCATTATTTTATTCTTTTAAAAATACCTATGAAAATATGAACGCAAACCGCAACTCACGGGAGGGGTGCTTTGCGCGCAAAAGCACACCCAGCACCGGCATTCCCAGTTTCCGGCAGGTATTCCCAGCGTAACAGGTTGCTGCACCTTGGGCGGTGTAGCATCGGCGCGATGAGCGATGAAATTTGGTGAAAAAGCCTCCCCGAAAAAAAAAACCAAACCCCCTGGAAACACACGCACACCTGGTCGGCAAGGCAGGGTGGAGGAGGGAGAAGCCTACGGATGGGGTGTGTTTGTGGGACGGAAGAGAAAATAAAAACGTTTCGGTCGAAAATGGAAGCCGAGCGGCTAGAAAACCGTTAGGCCTCTTCCGCTATGCTTCCGGTAAAGGAAATGCTTTCGTTGGAAGTACCTTTTAACATCTTTTCGCGATGATAAGAGAGGTTTAACAGCGTGTTTTTTTTTTCTTCTATAAAATCAAGGGAACCACAAAGAAGCACACCCAAATCATCATTAACGGGATTGAGCTTTGAATTAAATAGCGCAAGAATGTAAATCTCTCAAATTTCAGCTATGGAAATATTATTTGAATTTATTTAATGGAATTAGTTTGTACGTTAAACGTTTTGGTGGGAACAAAATTGTTAAAATTGTTCCTTGAATCGTGGATGATTCGTCTCCTCTGACTATGTCCCTTTCATCGGAGTTCTTTCTTATCATTGCGACTCATTATGCTTCATTCCTTGTTTATTTCCAAACCGAAAAAAAGATCCACAACGCTTCGCGAAGAGGATGAACAACGAATTAATCATTGCTTTGCGGTGGATGTCGTAACCGACACCAAGCTTGTTGGAGACAACTCGGCGGCTGACGGTGGCGATTAGTTTACCATAAAGGAAAAGCCACATTAAGAGAAAACCACTTACAGCGCGAGCGCGAGCGGGGATCCCCATATTGCAGTAAGCCGGCGCACGCGGTCTAATATTAGGATTTTATTACCATCCCCATTTTAAGGGAGACGCGGAGGTCGTCCTTCGTAATGTCGTTGCCTTGGCGATGTTTGCCGTTCCAGTGCCGGGCACACGCATTTAGAAAAGTGCACCGAAACGCATCGGTGCACTCCGGTGTTGCACGTCACCTCACCGCGGTGCACGTGTGTATAAATAAATAACGCGCCTGGCGCGACACTTAGGCACACGCACACACTCGACGATGTTCCTAGTGTCGACCCGAAAATTGTCTTCCCGTCGGCGCGCAGAACTTTTCCTTCGCGTTTGCAACGTGTCGATAGTGACGACGGAGAAATATTGACGGACCAGTTGTTTTTCAAGCTGCTGGCGCTGATGCCTTCGCTAATAGGATATAGATCCTCCCTCTCCAGGTGGAATAACATCCGTTACACACTCTACTCTATTCAGAATGTTGCCCCAGTTTGACCGAAAAGAAGGATTTGTTGGGCAATTAAATTCCATCCCATTGTGGCACATTTATTTTTGTTTTGTGTTCCTTACCAAACATGATTTCGATATCGTTTCGTTTATAAAAACTTTGCGCTCAACTCAGTCCAGGAAAGATCGTAAAATTACCGATCGTCGGGAACATATTTATTCATTTTAAAATATCAGCAACCGATTTTAATTTGAAAAATTTACTTATCTCAATAACAATAGCAAAACCAGTCCTAATTTTGTAGTACAACTACGTTAAGTTTAGGAGGATAAATCTTGCTTTTCTTAGATGCAATTTCGCACTGCACACTGCACTGGAAAGTTTTGTCAATGGAGAGTATCTGTTGCCGGATTAATGATTTAAATCAGGGTTTGGCATCGATGAACATTAGTGTAAAAAGAAACACATCTTTCCAAACTCTAGAACGCAAGATTAAAACAATGTAAAGTAGGATGATCAAATAAGGTTTCAAGAAAAGTCAAACGATGCGATACACAGGTGACTTCTAAGAACACTTTTTATATGTCTTTGTTTGTTTTCTAATCCTTCTGTGACTCGAATTGAAAATTCGTACATGTTTAATATTTACCAATCCTTTTGTACGTCATTCGCCAAACAATTTTGTTTACACATAAGTCGACCGTACCGTACCGTTTAAAGTACCTTTATGTTATTAAACTTGGCGTTCACTATCGGTTCTTATCATCACAAATTGCATGAGCTTGATAAGCTTAGGTCACAAGATATACACAACACCTAGTTGCTCGATACGGTTTGTTCAACGTAAAGCGAAATTACATAGCGCTTGGAAAACATAAGAAAATTTTATGTAATTCAACAATACTTTCTTATCGAAACCTGGCACATAATGAAAAGTTCGTAATGGTTATATTTCGTATCAGAAGTAGGAACTGTTCAACCCACGTTCGTAGGAACTGTACACTTCAGACTTCCGTTGGGGAGAGAGGTAAATTGAACCGCTTCCTCCACAGTGTTGTTGTTTCCGTTCGTAGGTTGTATCGTCTTCAAAGTTTGCAGACAAAAACAACGCAAAAAACAGGTGGGCGAGGGGGACTAGTCAGCATCGTGTGCCGACATCGTGAGAACAACGCGGAAAACATCGGAAGGAAACTGAAACTGCCGGCAGGAAGAAGGGCAAAGTATTTTAAATGCACCGACAAAGTAAACGCGCCAGCGTTCATGTTTTTCTCCCGCCATGGTGTGGATAATGATTACCTTCACGCTACTTCGTGTTTAAAATTCCTAACCCCCTCTTCTTCATATTTGTTTAACGCTGGTTGGTACGCTGCTGAACTTTCCCAACGTCTAAGTCAAAACAAATGGAGAAAAAAGAAAGGATTGTTGCAATAAAAAAATGGAAAAATATCGGTCGTTTAGGGAATTCGATGGCACTTTGCTTGAATTGTTCTCCTTAAAACGGAATGATCATCTCATCAATCTCTTCTTTCGATAGCTTGGTCATTTTTGTTTTACTTTTACCACTTTACCGATCCGATACTGATTGTTTAAAAGTAACTCGCGTGCTTTTTGATTTTTATCGTAAACAACCAACCCCTTCGATTGCCCAAATCTACCGTCACCTCTTTTCTTACGTTCGATGTGGCGCCGAGTTTTTCTTTCGAATTTATTTTCCAGCGGACCATGTTGGATGTTTTGGCGTTTTCTCCACCGCCACTTTTTCGAGCCCTATTTCCTCGGTGGGGGTTTCGCGGGTGAAAGTGGAGCAACGCGTTTCGATTATGAAAATTAAAAGGCTATCTCCCGCGGTCGGTGTTTAGGGTGGTTTCTCCCAGCATTTCCAGCATCTTCGAGCGGGTGAAATCTGCCGCTGTTCGATGTATTGATTTTGACTTCGAACCTTTGGTGATGTTTACCGTTGACCCTTTGAGTTGCCTATGTTTCGCTACGAGAATAGAGGAAGCATAAACTGTCGCTCAAATTATCCTAACTAACATTGCGAAAAGACAAAATCAAGTCCAGGGCACAGCAGGTGATAACAAATAATGCAAGAGGAAAATGAAGAGGCTTTTTGAGTAATGCATTTCATGAAATTTTCTTTCATTTAAGACGTGTTGATATCGTTTTGTAATTGATAGATTGTTTTACGAGGTAATTGAGACTTTTTATTGGTGTCTGTTTGAGGTTTATGAAATGTTGATGGGTTTACTGTATGTTTTAGTTTTTCATTAATCTCCATTCGAAGTATTGATATACACATTTTATATTAAATGTATAGTTACAGAGTTATAACTTTGTTTTCCAACCCACTATATTTATTAAATATATCTTATATATTTATTAAAGATTTAATGCGGTTCGACACAGGATGCGGTAATTGTTAAATTGCTTTACCATTTTATTGAGGCTTTTTATTGGTGTCTGGTGGTGGTTTATTACATGTTTCCTATATTTTTATGATTCTAATACCTCTGACACAGAGCTACCCATATTAAAACCGATAAAAATTGAATTATATGGCTCTTGCACTTTTCCAACACTTCGCTATCTCGGTGTGGTCGGGTTGGGATTGCTGTTCTTTAAGGAGCAGACTTTTCAACCAAATGCTTCCCAAGAAAAAAAGGTTTGACCGGATTTACTTTAGTATTCTGTTACTGTTAAGATACAAGGAAAGGGAAAATTTTTGATTTAGAAAAACATTATTCACGGGACACTTTTTTTATTACTACATTTCTGGAAATCATCGAACAACTGCATAACGATGTTTATGCATAACAAAACTTCGACTTATTAGCGAAACTATAGAAATGAAAACACTTGAAAGAATGAAAACGAAATTAGATCTCCAAAAGTGAAAAACTTCAATAGAAAGTATAGTTTGACGCCTAGGTGTATGATATTTAAACAGTAAGTTAGATGGTAAAACATTTTTCATGATGCTTCTGTTGTAGATTGCAATAGCAACAGAGTTGAATGGATAGATTGGTACGTAAAAAGAAACATGTCGGAAAATAGCAACATCATAACAACCACTTTAGAACAATCCTCCGCGAGTGGATTGCGTAAAAGTAAAAAATAAAATAAAATAGAACACACATATATCGTGTTCGATTGTGTTGGTGAACTCTCCCAGGATCAGCTCTCGGTGGTGCGCAAGCGCCATAAATACCACCCCTAATATAAAAAAAAGGGTTGGCGGTAAACAGTGAGCGGAAGTTCAAAGGACCTTCCAGCGGTGCATTTTCCGACACCATTCCGCTCGCCGTTTCCCTCTGCCCTTCGGACCACCGATTTCCCGAGCCCCTGGGAGCGCGCGCACCCTCCACTCCAACGCATTGTTGCGTTATCCTGGCGGTGCTTTTCCGCCTTCGCCGCTACTAGTGACGACACCAACACCACCTTCCCCGACGGTTGCTGTTGTTGTCCTGGGATTAGTTCTCAATGTTTGGGCGACACTTCACAAGAAAGCAATTGTCCACGCACTTCGTGAATGATTAACAGAGCGAGAGAGAGTGAGAGAGAGAGGGAAATTGACAGAGAGACGTTTCGAATCAGGACAAAAGGATAAAGGGAAGGATTCGCTGCGTGGCTCCAGTTGTGGTTTCGGTGAGATAAAACATACACGTGATAGGCAGCTTGCTCTCAGCTCTGTTTTTGTGTTGATGGTGGAAATTCGCACTGTGGAAAAACTAACGGTGATAAGGATGGAAAAGGCTTGCTAGCAGTTATTATTTATTTATTTACACCGTGCTCTTTATCCCTTTTCCGTTTGCAGTTCGGTGTCACAGCTCCTAGCCGAGGTGGTGATGGACAGCTAGAGAAGAACGGTGGTGAACAGGGAGTGCCAGCCCGCTTGTGTACGTGTGTGCAAACCGTGTGTGTGTGTGCCATCGTAGGCCGTGAAGAAAGGCGTGCGCGTGACGCGAAGGCAGGAAGGGAAAGCTGTGGTGAAAACGCCGTAGGACGCCCACATGGGCCGTCCGGCGGGCTAAGCAGGGGGAGCGTCTGGTCCAAGGCGGTGGCCCTATGGCAACAGTGAGTGCAGGGCAACGTGCAACCAAACACATAACACATCCAGCAGGCGACTGGACGCGCAACCGAACGAATGCATAATTCAATTTGCAGTACGCCTGTGCTGGGATAAACACCATTCAACCTGCGCCCAGAGACGGAAAGAAAGGCCTCGGGTTTTCCGAACCTCCCAATCAACAAAGAAGCTCAACCCCAAAACGAGAGCCAACGGTCGACGAGACGGAAGTTCTTCGGACGGCCGCAAAAGGGGTTGGCAATCCGTCACGTCGTCGTCGGGCTGGCCGTGACGCGGAAGTGACCACCGACAATGGCTGGTAAGTAGAACGTCCGTAGTCGCAGGCTCGCCTTTGGCGGTGCATGCTTTAAGGCGATGCCCTTAAGGGTTGGTGACGGCACGGGAAGCACTGGATGGGACGGGGAGCGCGGGGCAAAGTTGCCGTCAAATCACGCTACGTTACGTTTACGGGAAACGCACAAACAGCTGTGGTAAACGGTCTGGGAACACAGAATCGGAAATGGAGCTCATTAGACAGATGAAAGGCTCAGTCCCGTTCAGCCTTGCGCCTTTTAAATGGAGGTGCTTATGTGGCAAATTATTAAATTGGATAAGTATTATTCCAAAACTCGCCGCGATATGTAATCAAGCTTATCTGTTTGTTTCACAACCTTTTTCAACACAGTTCCTCACCGAACACAGTCCACACATTTTACTCGCGATTTTCTTTAACAAGCTATAGTCCATTAGACCTGGCATCTTGTGCAGCATCGCGCAGCACCTTGATACATTGCGTTGTAACATTCCAATTGAGAAGAACCACTCAAAACATTCCGATTGGAAGCAGGTGTTCGTCGAGGTTGAACTGTTGAACGTTCGTTAAACCGTGATGATTAGTTATAAGCAAACAAGTCAGACCTTTTGATTGAGTTGCAGTTTTTAACTGCTCTCTTACACATGCATTAGGGTAAGTGTGGGAGTTTTCGCCCTTGCATGTAATTTTGGGCCACCTGGAAAGGACACCAATTATCACACTGATTTCACATGAAACTACTCTTTTGCATTTTTCATTGCATTAATATCAATTTATCCTAGTTAAATGCCAAGTGTGGAAGCGACTGTAGCAGTATTTTTCGAGAAAATCGGTAAAATCTACTGACTGTCAAAAATTTCCTAGACGAAAATGCGCTCATCGTGCTAAAAAGTGAATATTCAAATAGCAAATTAAGCAATAAATCTTGCTTTTTAACAATGAAAAAGGTACATAGCAGTTACTAAATTATTTTAAAGGTTATTTAAATCATAAAACACGATAAAAAAGGCATTTATTTGAGTGGGCCAAAACTGTTACACAGGTGGGCCAAAATACCAACAAAGTGGGCCAAAATACCAAATAAGTGGGCCAAAATAGCGACAAAAAGCGAGTTCAGAAATTGATCATTTTTCAGTGAAAACAACTAGTAAACTTAAAAACATGAATTTTAATGCATGTTTAGATAACTACTCTACATTAAATCATATCAAGTTTATCGTTATATGGTCGATGAAATAAGTGCAACGATTTTTTTTCGTGGCGACCCTACGCTAAGTGGGCCGAAATTGGCAATTTTACCCTATTATATTTTTTTGTTACAGTAGTGAAATCAACTGTTTTTTGTTGAAAAATAACTCGTTGGCGCTTTTCGAAGCATCTTATATTTCGGCCCGCAATTTATTTCTCGGTAACGTTAACGTGTTCAATCATTCGAAGACATATAATCAGTAATTGGAATAACACTCAAGTATGCCACTTCCAATTTAGTTTTCAATTTGTTGAATCTTTACGAGTTTTTGCGAAAGATAAAATAAATCTCCAACACTAAAGAGGCACAAAATCGTTGCAAATATTTTAACAGGATTATGAAGAAAAAACAAATTGAAATCAAAAGCTAGGTGAAATTAAAATATACTTTTTAAAGTCAAAACATAGTGCAAATGACTGATATTTAATTATGTCAGCGATCTTTATCGATATAAAAGTAGCGAGCGGATTGGAAAAATCGAACGTTTAGAGAAAATATTTTTCTCAATCAGTCAATCAAACTTCTTTGATTGCTGCATTTTAAAAACAAAATATTTCCATCGAAATGAGTCAAAATGATGTTTTAAAACTCCAGTAAAAAACTGTTAGGTGGGGTTTTGTTTTCTTGTTTATAATGTTAAAACATTATAACAACACTCAAGGTTTGCACTTTCAATATGGTTTCGAATTTGTTGAAAATAACGTTGTTTTTTTTTAATAATTGCGAAACATAAACTAAAAGCACTACGTTCAACGCTAAAGAGGCACAAAATCGTTACAGACAATTTAACAGAATATGAAGAAAAAACAAATTGGAATCAAAAGCTAGATGAAACTGTACCACACTTTTTAAACTCAAAACGAAGTGCAAATGACTACTATTTAATGACGATAGCTATCGTTATCAACAGAAAAGTAGGGAAAGCATTGAGCAACTAGCACGTTTAAAGAAAATATATTTTTTCAACCAATCAAAACTACTTTGATAGGAACATCGTAAAAACAAGATATTTCAATCAAAATGAGCTTAAAATGATGTTATACACGCAAAAATACAGATTTTAAAAAGCAAAGTTTTAGGAAAACGAATTCAGCCGGCAAAATAACACTATATATTATATGAGTATATGACTTCTTTGCTCATTGAAAGACTCCGATGATGAGAAATCGGTATAATTGTGCGATGTGACACCTTATCGATGATGCGGGATTAATTGCGACCGGTTAATTTAGAGCGGCGAGTGTTTATCCGAGCGAAAGAAGGTTGAAACACAGTAGTCCTACTAGGCTCAAGGCTTCGAGAGCGGCTCAACAGGATCGGTTTAGCCTTACCATTTTCAAAACAGGTCATATTACATATCGGTATCGTGACAAGTTGGTGGATGGTAATGGCGGGAGGGATGGGAATATCATAATCTTGATAGTGATACTCGAACAACCCTGCACCCGATCAGCGCAGGAGGGTGTTCATTTATTTCTAGAACTCAACTAATGTCTTCCCTTCCTTCGTTTGTTTTCCTCCCCCGGCAGAACGGGACTATATAGGGTTTGCGACGCTCGCGGAGCAGGTGCACCGGAAGTCGGTGAAGCGCGGCTTCGAGTTCACGCTGATGATCTGCGGTGAGACCGGGCTGGGCAAGTCGACGCTCATCAACACGCTCTTCCTGGCCGACCTCTACACGCAGCGTACCGTGCCGCGGGTCGAGGAGCGCATCGAGAAGACGACCCGCATCGAGAAAAAGACGCTGGACATCGAGGAGAAGGGCGTCAAGCTGCGGCTGACGATCGTCGATACGCCCGGCTTCGGCGACTCGGTCAACTGCGAGGACAGCTGGCGCGTCTGCACGCAGTACATCGACGAGCAGTTCCGCCAGTACTTCACCGACGAGAGCGGCCTCAACCGGCGCAACATCCAGGACAATCGCGTGCACTGCCTGCTGTACTTCGTGCCACCGTACGGCCACAGGTAACAGGGCCCCTCTTCTCCGGCGCTTTTCCGAACTGAACGCGCGAACGTTTTGTTTTTTTTAGCTTGCGCCAGCTGGACATCGACCTGATGCGTCGGCTGCACAAGAAGGTGAACATCATCGTCGTGATCGGCAAGGCGGACACGCTCACGCCGACGGAGGTCAAAACGCTGAAGGCGCGCATCCTGGACGACATCGAGACGCACGGCATCCAGATCTACCGGTTTCCGGACTGCGACTCGGACGAGGACGAGGAGTTCAAGCAGCAGGACCGCGAGCTCAAGGCCAGCCTGCCGTTCGCCGTCGTCGGCAGCAACACGGTGATGGAGGTCGCCGGCCGGAAGATTCGCGGTCGCCAGTACCCATGGGGCGTGGTGGACGGTAAGCAACGAGTCCAACACTCCGGTTCGGTTGGAATGGGGTTTAAAAATGCTACAAAACAAAATTAGGCAGGCAATGATTGCATTCGTTCCATTTCTACACTAACTTAAAGCTTTGAGACGTATAAACTCAAAGTTACAAGAAATCATCTTAACTGCATTCGAATGTAACATCCAAAGACCGTGGACTTGAATGCTTTGACTGACATTTTTAAGGAGTACAAAATGCTCTTAGATGCTTTATTAATGCTTCCAAAAATATCATTCAATGTCTCTTTGTCAAGGTGTTACTGCCAAGCGTTTTTAGCACACCTTTTAAGTACAATCATTTTTGATTAAATTTGTGACGACATTTCATAAACAGACGGTCTTCTACGACCAAGCAAGGATTTAGATTTCCAACATTCTTAAATGTATGACATCTATCATGTTTTATTAAAAACTTGAGTTAAACTTAAGTTTTAAAACTATTTTTTTAGACCTATGCTTGATATTTTCTAAAACCTTGCTGTTTTGAAACAAATAAATGATTTTTCCAATTTTGGATAAACCATAAAACATTTTTCTTTCGTTACGTTTCGACTATGATTATATACGAAAGCAAAAGGCTGGCGGGCTTTGGCGTAAATTAATCTAGCCTGATCTAACCTCCTGGCATTCCCAAACTCCTTTGCAGTCGAAAATCCGGAGCACAGCGACGTGATGAAGCTGCGAACGATGCTCATCTCAACACACATGCAGGACCTCAAGGATACGACGCGGGACGTGCACTACGAGAACTATCGGGCGCAGTGCATCTCGCAGATATCGCAGCACGCCCTACGCGAACGCAACAAGCTGAAGCGAGAATCGACCGCCTCGAACCACGATTTCTCCGATACCGATCGGCTGCTGCTACAGAAGGACGAAGAGGTGAGACCGTTGTTGGTATTCCATCGCTCGGCGAGGCACTAAAAGGTGTTTCTTGTTTGCTTTTAACTTGTCAAACCTAGATACGCCGGATGCAAGACATGCTGGCGCAGATGCAGGAGCAGCTGAAGTCGTCTCATATAAGCGATTCCGTGATCGACGTCTAGTGCGGGAGAGAGCCTGACGCCTCAAACGTTACCACCAGTTGTCCCGGCCGGGGTTCCATGCCTCCTTTAGATTTCACTTGGCGATCTAAAGCTAGACGCGTACGAAGCAAGTCGCCAACTTCAGGGGTTACAGCGTTATGCAATCCGGCACCGGCAGGGTTTTTTTCTTTACCACTACGAGACGAGAGCACACGACCGATTTGGCTTAGAAATGGAATACAGGTTTTAAAAAGTTAGATAAATCTGAAATTCACTAACGAGCAAACGTGTGGCGTTTGAAGGCAAGCAGCAAGGGTAAGCTGAGAAAGCGTTGGAAGCTAACAGAAACACTTAGAACATTTTATACGTACAATCCCTCACCTACTCGTACTCTGTATAACGCAACTACTCGATTAACACTTAATTAGAATGAAGAATTTTCCTTTCCCTGATGTTGGAACAGGGAAAGGAATTCAAAACAAACAGCGACCAAAGAATCCATTAGAGGCACGTGGACCTAGAAATATTCCCCTGAAGGCGTTCCCTTCCGGCAAATAGTGTTTCAGAGAGGTATTCGGCTCATCGGGCAGCTGAAAAAGGCGACTGAATGCTCCAAACCTGGTGGATTATAATTCACCATATGCACACACGTTAAGCGTAAGCAATCTCTTATCACCGTGGAATCGATGCTCGATCCTTCGATTCGCGCGTGCCCTTGTTTTCCGTTGTCTTTGCTTTCCGTTTGACGTTTCATGTAATTTAACTGCGTATGTTTTTGGATGTATCTATACACTGCTAGCATTAATTAGATTATTTATTCATGCGGGGCGAAAGCGGACCGCCCCAATCGGTGTTGGATGTTGGGTGGAGTAGCAATACGCATCGCATGCTCTATAGACAGGCATTTTACGACCAGTTGAGTTACCATCCCACGGAGTCATGGACTGAAAAAGGAGAGGTTTAAGTTAAAAGAAGACAACAGGGCAGCACTTGCAGCTGTTGCGTTTCCCGACACCGAGGAGGTTTTCGGATGCAGCCGAAAGCTGACAGATTTTAAACACTATTCGCAAAACATGCGAACGTCCAAGGAGGGAAGTTGGTGTAATCGTTTTTGTTTGTTTTTTTGTTTTATACATATATATATTTATATATTTACTTACCCAGTATTCAGGTCTCTCGGATTCGAGCGCAGTACAACTTCGGCTACGGATGTAGCGACTTCGAGCAAGAGAATCGACACGAAGGAAAGTCGAAATCAAACACAATCCCATACCAAAAAATCGCGAACACACGAACGTTTTTGCACGGGTCTGTTTTGTACGCAGGGGCAATCGTCCCGTAGTCTCAGCTATAGGAGAAACGAAAAACAAATGAAAACAATTATTAAACCAGAAACCAGAAAAAGAAACAACGTTCGAAACGTTCTCTAGAGTGTTCTGTGTAGAACCGTACATTAGAGATTTTCTTCAGCATCAATAAAGACAACCATATGGAAACGACCAGTATCCAAGTACGAAAGTGGCAACTGTAAGAAGTATTTGTGCAATTAAAAATGAAAGAAAAAAGCGTTTAGAAGCACAATCGCCGCCTGAATGTCACCTATTTTCGGGTTTTTAACTGAACTTTTAGGGTTGTTTGTTATACCGTGAAGAAAGTTAAACATGTCGTTTCACACAAAAGTAAAGCCTAACTCATTTTGAGTTTTCCTTTGACCAAATTAAGGTTTTTTTCAACAGATCAATTTTTTTATAACATTCCGAATGCGCAAATGAACGATAAACCTTCCTGAATAAATTGAATTTCAAAGAGCTTACATTTGAATAATGCTACTGATTCAAATTGCTGTACGAGATCTGAATAATGCCAGTTTAAATTTCACCTATTTTATGCAAATAATCCACATTGGTACATTTAATTAAACAAACTCCCGCAGTCTTGGATATTTGTTTTTTTTTGCAATTGCATTTTACTTTATTTACTCCATGGTAGACATTACGCAAACCGAACACGTGAGCAGTAAATGCCGGTCTTTCTTTACATTGCTTTCGTCCAGTTGTCATACATTTTCGTTTGCTAAGATCCTACCAGAAGTGCGGCATTCATTTATACATGGTTCCTACGCGAGACAATTAGAGATAATGTTGCTTTTTTTTCCTTGGGGTTATAGCTATTATTCACCTTTGTTTGTAGTTTTGCTTTTTAACCAGTATGCGGGTTGCATCATTGCTACGTTACTTAGTTCACATATTGCGGCACATTTAAAACTTAAACCATTTCTTCCTCCCCCCTAAACTAGTATTGCCACTAACTCATTTCACACTCGAATTTTATTGCTTAACCTTTGTTTGCATCTATAATCGAAAGGTTCAAAATAAAACCATCTACCCAATGACGGACAAATTTCGAACCGTTACGCGCATGGCAAACGTACAGCGTTTGCTCAGGGATGAGGTGTACTTTTTGCTTTGCTTTTGTTCTTGTTTGTTTTGTTTTTTTTGCACACAGTCACACTGACAACGGAAATAAACGTGTTTCCCTATACACTATGCTACTAAACGTAATGGCTTGGGAGCTACCGTGGCGAACAAAGAAAGACTTTGGCCGAAGATAACCATCTTATGATTACTTAGATCACCATCGAGACGTTTGGATTTTCTTTGAGCTCTGTCACGCACTGCTTCACGATGTGGAGTCACAGAAATGTCGACGCTATTGTTCCCTTGCGAAAGTGAAATTCGACAGGACATTGCTCGTTGCGGCCTAAACAGAGTCGGGAAATAAACAGCTTAACTAACCAACGACGCACAAGTGCTACTTAAAACCTACTTTCTTCTTTGGCTACATTGCTACGTGAAAATTAGTAAACTAAGAAAAAGGGATGCGATTCGAATCTTCTGCTTTTGGTCGATTGATGGGCCCGCGCCGGAGCATGCGGGTATCATCCCTAGGACTTGACGGCTCGCTTAGTCGATCTTGGTCTTGAAGTATCGCTTGAAGATGACCGGCACGAGCGCGACGACGGAGAACGCGGCCAGCATCGCGATCGAGCCCCAGCTGAAGGCGTCGCTCGAGCTTGTCATCTTGTACAGCGTCTTGCCGGCCTGTATGGCAATGAAGGAGGGCGGTGCGACGCCGAGGAATGTGCCGAGGGCGAACGGGTACAGCGGCACGCCGATCACCGGCGCGACCAGGTTGATGAACCAGTTCGGCAGGAACGGCGTCATACGCAGGAACAGCATGTAGCTGAGCAGGTCGTCCCGGTGGCGGTCGACCTGCTGCGCCCAGTGGTGCGCCCGTTCCGGGAAGTAGTACTTCACCAGCCGCCGGCCGACCAGCTGCGAAAGCAGATAGCACAGGGTGGCCCCGAGGGCCGAGCAGAAGCAGACAAGCGTCAGCGCCACCGGAAAGCTGTACAGGAACCCGCTCAGTATCGATAGGAACAACGAACCGGGAATGGCAAACGTTTGCAGGCTGTGTTGCAGACCGGGAAAGAGATAAATAGAGAAAGAAATAAGCGATATGGAAGTGGAGGAAGGGACAGGCCAAAGGCTGATCGAAAGTTGTAGTGTAGCTCGCAAACGAAGCATCAAGCAATACAAAGGAAAAAAGGAATCTAGAATCGATTTAGAAGGAAGCTGCATTTAGTTTGTTCGTTTACATTGGTTTCTTTTAAAAAAATAATGCTGTGTCATGTCAGATTCTAGTATGGATAAGTATTCCATCAAAGTTGTGAGGCATTTGAATAACCGATTAAAAAGTGCGATCATGTAATTCAATTTGCAGTGTTTTTGTTTTACTTTGCTGATTTTATGCAAATTATGACCAAAACGGCACAGGTTTGCTTAAAACGCGCTAGAAACGTACCAAATGTTTATGAACTTTGGAATCGAATTGGGTTCAATTTTCAAAAGAAATGGCATCTTGTTAATCACAATAACAATTGAAAATATTAAGCAGGTTATTTTGGGTGGTTTATCTGTTCTTCATAAAAACAAACTTAAAGTTCATGCTTTTTTCGTACAATATTATTGGTCTTGTTTGTATACCATAAATGTCCATAGAAAATGAACGAAAAACTGAAACATTTAACGCCATCTAGTTTTAGGCGTTTTTTTTAGTAAACATTCTTTAATCTTTGCAAAACAAAGTAAACAACCGATTCAGCCTCCTTCACACCTTGTTTAAGCAGTAAATGAACAATCGAAAATTTAATTATTTGTGTACAGGTTAACCGGTTATTTGTGTAGTCATTTTTGTAAAGGTCAATAGTCATATGAAAATATTCATCTAAAATACGACTATTTCAATTGATGATTTAGCTAAAGCACGTGCCATCGTAGTGTTTGGTGCCAACTACTTACAATATGTACACCAGAATGATGCCGAACATGACCTCGAGGTTGTACAGATCCTTGTACCGATCGAGGACTCGACCGAGCTGCTTGGCATCATCGATATCGAACGGCACCTTTAGGTATTGCTTCTCTGACCTGAAACGAGACGCAATCAAACGCGATAAGCACAACAATTACGTCTTACCCCACCAGCGTCGAACTTGCATCGAACTTACTCGTCCAGCTCCGGGAACATGGCGTAAACGTACAGCATCGCGAACAGGCTGGTGAGAAAGATTGCCACCAGGATAATCAGCGACTGCCGGGCGGAGCGATCTTCGTCCCGCGCGGGATGACTCTTCGCCCCCGGGACCAACCCGTTGGCTTCCCGGCTTGCCGATTTGCCGTTCAGCGTGGCTTCTGCCGGCTTGTGCTGCTGGTTGTTGTTGTCACCGTACGGCGCCACGGTCACACGTCCGTTCGTTCCGGATGCCATCTTAGCTCAGCTCAGTCGTATGCCGGCACGGTTTCTGTCCCCGCCGTTGCTCCCTGTGGCATTGGATGGAGAGGCGCCTGCTCACGAGGTGTCCGCCGTCTGCGGTTTGCGCGCGCGTGTCCACGACGGGTGACGACACAACACGCGTGGGACATCCCCGCGATTAGCCGAGACGACATAATACGGAACGTTGTGCAGGCGAGTGAGAGAAGTAGGTTCAGTGCCACCCACGGAAGGAACGGTAAAAGAAGAAAAAGCATCAAGTCAATAGATAAACAACAACACACGAGCTTGGGAAGAAGATGCACTCTACAGTTGGTTGAAAATTGTCATCCGATAGTGACGACGCTCGTGCTGATGAGAGTGAATGACGGGGCGTTATTCTACGATCCTATAGACCTCGTGCTGTACGATTCACCAGCGTGGTCTGAACATGCGCCACCTGATTAAACGCGGTTCGTCAGATCATTGTATAAAAAATCGGCTTTCTTCTACTTCTGCATGGTTAATCGCTTTCTTTGTACCCTATTTTCATTTTTACCACAGTGAAACAGACACAGTATGTTGCAAAATAATGGATCACAATAAAATAGAATAGATAGATTAATATTTGAAAAAATTATCCTATTAACTTTGAACATCCTTTAATCTAGCTGGAAATGTATGAACTATTTTCTTGTACAATTTTCAAGTTTCGTGTACGATGGTTTCCTTTTATCAGTGATTTTTTCCATCAGGAACTGTAAAGATAGTATTTCCTGCGGATTGTGGTTAGCTTTGGTGCTTTTTGCGACTTTTATTCATATTTTGAAGCGAGAATATTTTGCACATGGCATATTCCGAAACTCAGGTCAGATAAAAGATCGGACTTGAGTCTGGATTTAAATCCAGAACCAGTGCTCAAAGGAAAATTTGTTGAACAAAGTATTTTTGTTGCCATGTTAGGAACATGAAGTGCACACAAAAAGGAATTTGAAGAATTATTAATTTAAGAGTTTCTCGCTTATTTTACTTATATTCTACGGTAGTAAGGGTAAGGGTCACTGTGCAAAAAATCGTATGATATGACCGAACATTGATTTTGTTGTTCAACTTTTTACGCTCACTTTGATTATCTGCGCCAAGTATGGTGCTTTCACGGAATTGCGATATTTAGTTTCATCACATAAACCCATTATATCGTACTCTTCTCCACCATATCGCGTATATGTATAACAATCCACGGGTGTTACGAACGCGTGGGGTAAATGGATATCATGTTAATTTTTTCCCCGGTGCCTCGAATTCGAATAAAGAGAATTTTACCTTCACGAGGTCGCACAGCTGATGCGTGCTGGGTTGTGGCTTTGCAATGTAACCAAAGGCGTTTGCTTTTGCGAAGGTTTCCGAGGCGTGAAGGGCACCGAATGGTGTGATTTGCCGTTGGCGACAAAAAAGGTGCAAATGCTCCGCCTTCGCCTCTGGCACAACAAATAAGTATTTACCGCTGCTACTATCTCGATGACGACGACTGGTATTTATGGCTGAAATAAGCACAAATGAAAACTTGTTAGTCATTTAGCGGACCCTCCGAACGTATTTTGATATCTACCTTTGCCACCCGCCCTCGCGCCGTTTCTTTTTGTTATACGCACGTGCCGTCCTTGTGCCGCAATAACACCCCACCACATACAATAGGGAAGTGGCTGAAGTTTCGGGTAGCAGAAGTGCTTCAAAGGGAAGGTGATGGCGACTCGGGTACGAAGTTACGTAGCTCAAGGCTCGAAAACAAGTTTTTCGCTGCTTTGACGTGTTGTTGCAGCGGGGGGTTGGCGAAGGCAATATACTACGTTTGGAGTGGGAGCTGTTCTTTGTGTCGTTTGCTTACAAGCCAAACACACAACAGGACCGAGAACAACGCAACAAAACGAGGAACAATTGTTACTCTTCGTGACAAAATAATATTGCACTTTTTCACGAGCACATAAAAACACCAAGGAACGCGTATTTCATGTTGTGTTTGTCATGCTACCTCGTCGCCAGCCGAATCGACGTACTTAATGGCGCAATGTGCACTCGGGTTTTATTGATGCACCCTGCCGGACAGTCGATTGTGAAGATGATTTACAAAAAGAAACAATGGTTGACAGAAGTACGGTTGATTGCGTTGGGACGCAGGTGCGAGTTGAACCGACGGCGGTAGATTAATTTTTCACAAAATGACACCAAACAAAAACATAAACTACGCGTTAAAAACGATGGCACATGCATATGGTGCACGAAAGAATCGTACGAAATAATTTTCAATCACCAATGCACCATCGCTGTCGCGGTTTTCTGACAACTGCTGACCGTTTTGCGAGTGACAACCGTCATCGAGGGTTTGCTTTTGTAGAACAGATGATGTTGTATACCAGATCGTAAGGTGCCTACAAGCTAGATATGACATCAGAGAACTGTAGAACAGAATGGCGTATGAAAATTTCAAATATTTCCATCGGGTCAGGATTGCAACGGTTTCGTAGCGTTTTCATTGAATATCGTTTAGAAGGTACAGTATTTTAACTTTATAAAGCCAAAAGAACACTAACGTTGAAAAAACCGCACTTTGTTTATCAATCAGAGTAATCTACCGAACACACACATGATAACTGATACTGACTACGCGAAATATGAAATCGATAGCGTAAAATTCCTGCCAATAGCTACTCGCTAGATCTGTTCCAGAGTTATTATCAGGATTTTATACCGGTTATTGAAAAGATAAGTAGCATTCACAGCATTAATTGTTCAAAATCAAAACCTTTTTTGGAATGGTGTTCAGCTCAACTGTGCTTTCAATACGCTGGAGCCTTCTTTTCGGATTTGGTGTTCTGAATATTGCAGAATGATTTTACAACTTAGAGTGTATTGTCAAAAATAAGGTATATATTTTATAAACATAATAAACAAAACAGTGGTTTTATATTCAAAATTATTCTGTTTTGAGGGCCCGAGTACACAGTAATGGTAAATGGTTTACAAATGGATATTGCAATAATCATCTTTTTAAAAAGCAACATTTCCTAATAAAGCTGCATCACGAGGCAGACACACACACACCCATGTGCACTTTCAGCAGCAGGCTAAAGCCAACCATTTCGTTAGTTTGGAATGTTCCTAGTGCTTGCCTGGCGTTAAAGTTTCACCTTCAGACAGGGTGCCGTTTGCTTTGGCGCATGCTTCCATTTCGAAAGAAGCATCATACGTTCCCTCTTAATAATCTGTTGTCTGATAACCTAATGGTGTTCTCAAACTGCTTTGGAGTTTCCCCGACGACTGCCTCGCTTGTCTGCATTAAAACACCCCTAAAACTGATTTTTCTTGCGTTTTTCAACGCGCTTTTGGTGGTGCAGATCTTGTACGTACTTAAAGTAGGTGAATAGTTCGTCAAACTTGACTTTGCACTGACTTTCGTTGGTCGACTTCGAGCTGCTCCGCAGACATGTGAAACAAGACGGAAAATGATCAAAAATAGAGATTAATAGTTCTGTCCAGATTCGTCCACGGAAGAAACAAACTTACATTTTATTCGGCTGCCCCCAATAGTTGGGTACGCATTGAAGCCGATTGTTCAACAGATGAAACGCTTCCGTTTGAGGCAGCAACATCAGGATACCGTACAGGGCCCGCGATAGATGCTGCGCGTTTGCGTTATCATTCGAGTGTGAAATCAATGCCAACCGAAGTGCTACAAAAGGATAAAATATGAAACGAACATTTTTATTTCTGTTGAATTTGAGTGTGTATAAAATTCTCCAGCATTACTTACATGCAAATATTGGCGATTCGATGAGCTGAACCATCTTGTCTATTTCCACCAGAAAGTCGACGGTTATTTCAATATCAGCACTTGAAAAGAAAATACGTAGATGTTAGAATGCAAATATTGTATCCAAACCTGTAACTGTTGCAATTTTATATCGTTTTTCCATAGCCTGTGACTATTAAAAATAAAAAAAGGAATTTCAAGCAACTACTTACAACAGAGTAACGATCTCGGATACGTGCTGGTAGCACTGAGCTAGGAGACACAGAGACAACGTCGATACGGGACAGTGCGCCCAACATTTGTATAGACACTCGAACAGTGAGGCAGATTTCTACGATTAAAATAAAAAATAGTAGAAAAGAAAAACCAATAGTTGATTAATGTAGCTCGATTGCTAACCTCGTTCCGTATGTCGTGGAGCATGTTGCGCAGATCAAACAAGTCGGACGTTGTAAGTAGAATCATGTTAAGCGTCCGCACCATGGTCGAGGCAATCTTGAGGTTGATGCGCTCCTCGAGCAAAATTTCGGCAAACGTGCGGTAAATGTACTCGGCGTTCAGCAGTCGACACAGCTGGCGAATGATCAGCGTGCCACGCTTTTCCAGGAAGGTGTTGTTTTCGCTGAACAGATTGAGCAGCTCCACGAGAAACTGCCTGTACTGAGTTTGATCGAAGTCGTTGCCCTTCACGGTGGCCGAGTTGACGATTTCCGCCAGCACGACGATGGCCTGCAACACCACCTCATCCGAGCTGTCCGACAGGCAGTCGCGCAGCAGCACCGGAAACAGCTTGTTCGCATGCTCGGACATCTCGTCGTGCACCTCGGTGAACAGATGGTGCACCCACTTGAGCACGGCGATCTTCGTCGGCACGGGACTGTGCACCAGGTACTGGCGAAGCACCTCCATCACCGGGTTCAGATCGAGATAGCTAAGATTTTTCTGCTTGTCCTCCTCGTTCGAGACCAACTCGAGCAGGTTCAGGTTGACGGCGTTCGCGCAGTCCTTGATGTTTTTCTTCGCGTCGCTCTCAAAGGCCAGGCAGGGCAGGATGGCGGTAAAGATGCCGCTGGCGAAGCTGAGTATTTCCCCACCGGACAGCTGCACAAACTCCTTGATCCACGAGATAGCGTAGAATTGGATCAGCGGGTTGCTCGACTGCGCCTGCACGATCAGCACGTTCGTCATCTTCGGAATATCGGCGGCCGCCGGATCGGCCTTGATGATCTTGAGAAACTGGGCCAGCAGCGTTTCGCACATGCGCTGAATCTCGGGCAGTGGGTCCTCCAGGATCTGGAACAGTCCGTGCAGTATCTCGGGCAGGTAGATCACCATGTTGATTTCCGGTACGGCGTTCAGCACCGAGATCCACGAGATGATAAACTGTCGCGCGAACGAACTCTTCACCATGATTCGCTCACGCACGAGCGGAATGAAGGCGTCCAGATCGAAGGTTTGTGACGATTCGTTGACGATATCCTTCAGCAGCCGGTCCAGTATCTCGCTGCCACTCTTGATGTTCTGGTCCGGGTCCGTCACCAGCCGGCTCAGTGCATTGAATAGACTCGGAAAGTAGGGTAGAACCGCACCGCGTGCCACCTTCACGACATTATAGAGCGATTCGCTGGCAAAGAAGCGCACCCGCATATCGCTGTCGATCAGGCAGTTCATGATCGGATTGATGATATCCTCAATGAACCTTTCCGTGTCTTTTCCGAGCGCGATGCTGGTGGCGGCCAGTGCTATCAGACCGCCCTTTTTCTTGTTTGAATCATTCGAGCGCACAAAGTCTTTGCTAAGGACATCGATTATGCGCTTCACCTGGGCCATGTTTTTCTTTGCCTTGAAGTCGGTAACCATTCTGCAGTAGAAGAAATATACACAGAACCATGTTGGGGCGTCAATGGGAAACGTTATCGCTGATAGCCAAAGATGGTAAGCCAATCGTGGCATCCAATCAATAATTACTTCTCTATTTCTAACGCTGCCACCTTCCGCTTGTCGTAGGTTTTGTCGCTGAGCGCCTTAACGCACGCTTCACTAATCGGTGCAAATGCATTTTCCATGTTTATCGCTGCAAACCAACTTCGTTTGGTGACTAAACTTCGCTATCACTGCCAATCGGAGATATAGTTTTGTTTATGTTTTACTTTACTGACAACCGTCTAGTTGCTGTACACACTTGCCATGTTGTCATTGTATAATTACACCCAAACAGTATATAGAATTCAAAATAGCCGATACGAAAATTGTGAGTTTACCAATCAAAATTAAAGAAAACATTACACACTTGTAAATCCTCTTAAATCAAGACCTTACCTTGAACTACATTAGTAATATCACATTTGAAACCCAGTTCGTGAACTATGTTCATTATTGGTTAATAAATACACAAACTTGCAATTTATTTGCTCAATATAGTATACATATATCTTTCATTCATGTAATAAGCTGTTTTCTTTATGTTATGTCAATTTATGATTGCAATAGCAAATTTCAAAGTGCACCAACACCAATTTTAAAAAACAATTTGGCAAGCGCTTCGCAGAAAAGGAACAAAAACATGGGCTAAAAAAATGTACATACGTTGTTAGGAACGGATTGGAATCTCTTCCGACGGAAACGAACAAATGGTATTATAAATGAAGAAAATTATTTAAAAAAAAATTAGAAACCAAGTGGAAAAGAAAACTGCTTCCCCTAACATGGTGAGCTTTAATGCCTGGGATAGATGGATGCGAAAGCCCATCAGGAGCGAATTCTGGAGATATAATCTAGGACTTGTGATTGATTGAAAAAGTTCATCTAAATTCAAAAATGTGCTTGCCATGTTGAGTTTATTTCAGTGTTAATATTCATAGCCGTTACGCATCTATACAATTCTCCTCTTTTAAACTGAAATGTAACGTTGAATACCGAATTGAATTCACGCGTCTTAGATTCCTAAATGAATTAAAATGTATGTTCAATGATTAACGAAATCAATGGTTCAATGGTTTACGAAGAACCGTATGATCTGAATGCTCCCGTCAATCGCTTTTAGTGCGTATTCATTCTGCGAACCCAGAAACGGGCTCTGAAATCATCGGAACAAGAGAGAAAAGCAGAACTTGTGGGAGAATGGACAATGTGACGAACTGCACCGTTGTGTCCCAGGGACATCAGATGGCAGCGAGACGCATTTCGGGAGTTCCAAGCGCACAACGATGTGGTGGCCTCGTCTGGAAAGAGTACGTAGTCTTCTGTGTGGTTGAAAATGGCCTGCGTTTGATGTTCTTGCTTTCCCGATGTGCCAGCGCCCGTATACACTATCAGGCACCTGCTAGTGCTCAGCTCCCACAGCCTTACTAGCGAATCCTGGCCAGAGGACAGAACATATTTGCCGTTCTTGGTGAAAACGAGCGAGCAAATTTCGGCCCCATCGTGGGCTAATTGGAACGTGTTGACACAGCGTCCACTGACACCGTCCCAGATTTTAATAGAACCATCCATGCTACCTGTGGCGTAAACTTTGCCCGTACCGGCAAAGCGCACGCATGTGATGGCACTTTTGTGCTGCTGGGAAGGAATTGCACTGGCGAAACATTGTGCCGTGTGCACATCGTACATTCGCAGAACATGGTGATCGGTTCCCACTGCCATATAGTCGCCAGTCGGGTGAAAAGCAATGCAGCGAACGGGAATACAGTCACTCAGCACCTTATGTGCCTTCTTTACTGATGCCTTAGAGATGTCGAACAACTTCACTGTGTGGTCACGCGATCCGGAAGCCAGGATTTGTTCCTTTGGATGGAACTCTAAAAATGAAACCTCGTCGGTGTGATCGTACAGTGTACGGATGACCGGATGGGCATGCTGCTCCCGTCCCGGTTCCATGTCTTCAGGTGCTGACTTCGCCAGCATGCGGTCTACATCTAAGACCTTAATGCTGGCATCAACGCTACCAGTTGCCACCAGCTGCCCATCGATGCTAAAGCAACCCGCCCGACAAGCCTGCTTATGCGAGGTAACGTAGGCTGTCTCGTACGAGGCCGGCTCCGGGGCCATTGTTGATCCTTCCGTTTCGAACTCCAGATCCAGCCCGCAAGGAAGATCGTCGAACAAATTGCTTTGCTTCGACTGTTCAATCTGGTTCGACTGCTTGACGATGTTCATCAGTCTATCACTCGGTGCACATGGTGGGTCCGCTCGTACCAAGTTTGTTAGCTCCATTGCGATGCCAAGATGGCCGTCATAGAACAGTTGACTGGAAGGAAGGAAACAACGTTATACTTTCCTTAGGCGAATTCCGAAAACAACAACATCTCACCTTATCATCAACCGGTAAAGTTGCTCCCTTAATTTTAGCATATTCTTTTTCTCAACCTCCTCCTGGTCTTTCATATTGAAATTTGATCAAACCTTTGCTGCCGAAAATCTGTTTACTATACTGCTGCCGGTTAAACTCGATAAAGTTTGGCTTGTTGTCAAAATGTCAAATGGGTTCTACAGGACCAAAGTCTCTCGATAGAAGGTCTAGTCATACTTCAAAAAAGTCAGGAACGTTCTTTTTTAGCTGCAGGTTGGCCCCGCCGTAACTTGGCCTCGGCTTACGTCGTTAGACAAATCGTTCGGAGTTAGTTTATAGTAGCGTGCTTTGTTCTTTACTCATACGAATCAATGCAAAATTTTTGAGCGCCGGGCTCGCTCTTACGGCGCTATCACAGTCCCATAAGGTGCCGTAAAACGGGGCCTTTACGTTGTATGCTACCTAGTTAAACACAATTGTTCCTAGCATCGAATTTAGCTAGATTGAACAAAATTAAGCATAACTCTGGTATAACTAAATAAATATGGAAATTGTCTAGTTTAAAAAAATGTAATCCCCTTTCTTACGATGCTACTGAAGTAGCATACTGCAAATTTGTTTGTTTCTTACTTATTTTCTTATTTGTTTGTTTCTTCTTTATCTTAATAGGTTGGACGGAGTCGCTAAAAGCCTTGAGCATCTCGCTAAAAGGTTATAAAAGGTGTATTTAACCTAACAACAATTGAGTTGATAGGCACTCTCATCGAATTCGTCTATTTGTATACAGCGACAACAGAATTCGCTTTTCAACTGAGAAAACAAGGTAAAACGAAGGAAAACAATCTCAATCATCCAGTAACCTTGGAAAAAAAC
>KE525157.1:616307-656432 GCA_000441895.2 Anopheles sinensis | reverse complement strand
ATAAATAAAATGTTTTTTATGGATTCGTATTGTTAACGTTTTTAAATGAAATGATCGTGCTTAGGTGAAAGAAATTTAAAAAATACTGGTAAAAGAGTAAATGAGGCCCCTGCCGCCATTTTACCGGTTCTGGCTACACCTCTTGTGTGATATCATACTGGAATGTATGCAATGGGCGAAACATGTATTCGTTAATTTCAACATACGAATGTTATAACTATTGTGTGGTCCGTTAATATTCGGCTACGCAATCAACCTAGTGGTGCGGTATGAGGGGGGCCCACGGGCCCCCCTTATCTCACAAAATTATAACAAACTCCCTTTTTCGGTAGACCTAGCGCAGTCCGCTCGCTACGCTCGCTGCGGGCGCGCCGCCGTTTCAAAATCATTTTTTCGGCTATTGGTTCATGCTGTCCTACCTGTGTAATAAAATTTTCAAGGTAACTCAATATTTAAAAGTATATTAAGCTGCATTCAACCTCCACTACACGATTATTTTAAACCGTTATGTTCTTTTAACCGAACCGGTAGCGTTCAAAAATTTGAAATTACCGCATGTTTTGCATTTTGCATAGCTTCAGGTTTGAACCGGTAGAAAATCTGAATCGGTAGGAGGACGAGAATCTAGGCAGGGGCCTCATTTACTCTTTTACCAAAATACTTGTCACGTTAATACGCCGTAGGGCCTATTTTGGGGTACGAAAGTCGCGACGAAAACGTTGGTTGCGACCTGTTGGACATTCAAGATGGCTGATTTGAGCTATCATTTGATTGCTGAGAAGATTTCAATGCAGTGAGCACAACAGTATGCGGAAAGGAGGTCCCGGGAATGTCGCAGCATCGTGCAGATATATCGGCCCTAGCATGCAAGTTTTTGTACAGCTGGGTTTGAGCCGGCGCAGCTATATTGGGATGGAGTACTACTGAATTGTTCAGTTGGTCTTTCAATGTTCAACTGTGTGGACGTCTAATTTGCAAGTACTGAACAAATAGTTTCAAAATGCACACGTTTTTAAAAAGAGTAGAAACATCAAATGAAAATTGCTAAAACAATATCGTGTGTTAAGTGTACAAGTTTTGTTTTAAGTGTGATAATACCCAAGACGCAGAATTGAGACGATGGTGGTTCGCAAGCAGGCACATGGGGCCGTGGAATGCCACTGGCCGTTGGTATTCCTGGTCTTCTGTGTATTTTGCGCTTCATGTTCTAGTGAGTTTCTAAATTAAGACACTTGTCGATGGTTGTTATATGATTATTATTTTCTAGTTTTTGAAAAACTCATTCCGATACCATTGAAATAGAGCTTAAATTAGATTACTTACAATGCATTCACCCTCGCACATATACTTTGTATTTCAACGTATAATTCGATTGTATTTTGAAACGAGTTCATGTAATGTGTAAAGAAAAAGAAGCATTAAATTGGCAACCCCTACAATCAACAAAACAACAACGAAAGTATCTTCAATCAGGCCATTAAATTATAACACCTTTTGCATCAAATGATTCCAGCTATGAGAAACGTAACAAAAGTAGCAGCAACATGTGGCATATAAAGTTCTACTGATTTTCATCTGTTATCTTTTCTATTGATTTCCATTTAAAGAAGCACCATTGATGATCTGTAAACTTTGCACAGTCAACACATTGAGATTTATAGTAAGAATATACCAGGCTTATTCAAACTTCAACATATACGTTCAATTGTAATAAATTGTTTAAAAACTATCTAACGCCCAAAAGGTTGTAGTGGTAAAAAAATGGTTTGAAACTGTTCAAATGTTTGCCGTTTCTCTATTATCGATTTAATGAGCATTTTCTAATAGAAAAATTCAGTTACGAAAACCTTTCCATTCGACACCTGACAGAGGACATAATCCGGAATTGATGCATCGCACAAAATAGCCTACGGTCAAACATTCAAGATTTAATTAGCTACAGTATCTTGCCGATATCACAGTAGATGCCAGTACAAACTTCAAGATAACTATTCGACTCATGGGTCAAATCATTTTCATCGTGTTAATCATAATTTATTGCTACAACTATTAATTTTTAATTCATTGTCAATTAAAAAATGAAACATTTTTATGTTTTATGAAAAAAAAACTATTCTAGTTTTGTTAAATCCCTTAAGCAGAGAGTTGAATTCAACAGGCTTTAATGTTGGTCGAGCAAGTGTAGCCATGAATATTCAAAAAGCCTCGGAAGACAATTTATTCCTTGCTACCTCCCGCTGCTCATACAATTTGCACAACTTTCCGCCCAATTCCGCTGCCTTTTTTGGACTCGCAATGTTTGCTCTATCCATCAGTAATACCTGGCCGTCCTAATAGCATTCAGCTTTCTCTTCTCTGCTGACTCCTGCGTATCGCAGGATTTGTACGCTATGGCGACCATGATTTGCGTCTACTTCCACGTGAGACTGGAGCTATCAGCATGTTATCAATGTGCGAATTGCTCTGAACTCAATTAATGAAACTTTGATAACCCTTCCATTAACTACCCTGCTACCTGTTGGGATAGCTCCATCAGCCTTCAGGCACATCATCATTCATCCTTGCACTCAGCTCAGTCTATGCTTTTGCCTCTTCATGCTGGTTTCGGTTACCCAGATCGCCTTATGGTAATCGCAGTCTGGAAGCCAGAAGATGGTGAGGTGGAAGATAAAAATTTCTTAGCACGAGAATTAAATTCCTAACCCCATACTGCCTTACAACCCCTCCATCTAGCCTCGGCTTATGTCCTGTTTCCCTCGCAAATAATGTTCGTCTCTTCATACAATGAAGCATAAGAATAATGCCGACGCCGCTAGACGTAAGGCTCTGGTTCTGGTTGTTCCTAAGCAAGGAGTGACTTTTCTCACTCAGTCTCCTATTTCCGCCGCGTTGAAATGGCATTCCTTCGCGTAGTTTTTTCTTTCATAAGCAAGAGACCGAATGACATCATTAGGAGTTCAACCGACATTAACGCGTGATTCGGATACCTCAAAACCATGAGGTACAACCTTCTCCTACCCCCTTTGACCTTTTTGATACGAGATGGAATTCACTAGCTCTCCGTCCAGAACCATTCAGTTTAAGAGACAATCGTTTAACTTTCATTACAGATCGATAAAACTTTATTGGTTATGATAAAGATAGGGAAAGATGTGTTTGCATTGAGATTTTGAGGCAATTTTTGAATATGAAAAAACTGTCAAACCTGGATATTGAAGGCTTACTTATAAAGCAACCACCAGCGATCTGTTATGAAGTCTGAATAATGTTTGATTTGATGTCTTTGGAATCGATCGGATCATGTCGATAGAGACAGAAGCTAAGAAGATACTCACAAAAGTTTTCGTTCGTATTACCTTCGTATTATTTGAAAACCAACAGTATGAGACGACATCATTCTAACGCTACAAATAGCCTGGAAGCTTATGGGTCCATGAGAAACCGTATTTCGTTGCGTGTAGCCAAACCCTTAGGCTACACTTGCTCAAGTTTACTTTTTTCGTAAACCCAAAATTTCCTTAATTACCTTCGTATTATTTGCAAACCGAAAGTATCAGACGAGATCTTTCTAACGCTACAAATAGCCTGGAAGCTTATGGGATTTCAGTCCATGAGAACCCGTATTTCGCTGCGTGTAGCCAAACCCTTAGGCTCCACAGTTGCTCAAGTTTACTTTGTCCATTGCTCTTGCAGATATATCTACGACCCAGCTGCACACCCTCGCTCTGGACCGCGGGCAGCTAAAGCTCACGTGGATGATGGACTGGTATAAGCAGGATGTGCTGTTCCACGTGAAGAACCCGTTCGCTCACGGTCGTTACCGAACGTTCGCGATCGGATTCTCCGGACGTGGTCAACTTTCCCGCACGGACCTGTGCGTGTTCTCATTCTCGCACGGCTTGTACCAGCAGGTGCACGACAGCTACACTTCGCGTAACTTTAGTCGACTGTTCGTGGATACACTACAGCACTGCGAGGTGATGCGAGTGGACGAGAACTCGGTGGCATTCCGGCGGAAGTTCGACACCTGTGACCCTCAGGATATTCCGTTTCATGCTGGTACAATGTACGTAGTGTGGTGGCGCTCAGCAGAGGTCCTCGACCTTTCGCGCAACTGGACGGTGCTACCGAACGTCGACGAGCGGAATCACGGCGTCCACCCAGTTCAGCTGCTGCGTGCGGACACCATCCGCGTACCAGAGCATCCCAGTGAGCTGAAACAGTTGGACGTTCGCTTGCAGCATGTAGCTGTGCCGGCGGAGGAGACGACGTATTGGTGCAAGATTCAACGGCTTGAACCGTGGCTCACGGAAGCCAAACACCATATTGTGCAGTTTGAGCCGCTCGTCGATGCACACGGAGCTGGCCTGGTACATCACATGGAGGTGTTCCAGTGCACCACTGACGAACACGTCGACATACCCGTGTACGACGGCAACTGCAGTGACATGCCAGCGGTTGGGAGACTGTGCTCAAAGGTAATGGCACTGTGGGCAATGGGCGCCGGTACATTCACGTATCCACCTCAAGCCGGTCTGCCAATCGGTGGACCTAACTTCAACCCCTACATTCGGCTCGAGGTGCACTTCAACAATCCGCACCTAGAGGCGGGACGCAATGATAGTTCCGGGATGCGCCTCAGTCTGGTATCGAAACTTCGTCGACACGATGCCGCCATCATGGAGCTCGGTCTAGAGTACACGGACAAGATGGCAATCCCGCCGGGCCAGGTAGCGTTCCCACTGAGCGGGTACTGCATCGCTGAGTGCACCGGCATAGCGTTACCGCCGACCGGGATCGAGGTGTTCGGCTCGCAACTGCACACACACCTGCGTGGCGTCCGCGTACTCACTCGGCACTTTCGAGGCGCTAGAGAACTACCCAATCTCAACACGGACGATTTCTTCTCGCATCACTACCAGGAAATTCGCCAGCTTCGTTACAAGCCCCGCGTACTACCGGTAAAAATACATGTTTTCATCTTACAACTTGATATTGATTTCATCTTTCATCTGAGCTGATCTCTGGTGTGTACATGTTCTTCGATTCCAGGGTGATGCATTGGTCACCACTTGCTACTACGATACTCGCGGCTATGTAAACGCCACCCTTGGCGGGTTTTCCATCAGCGATGAGATGTGTGTCAACTACATCCACTACTATCCGGCAACGGAGCTAGAACTATGCAAAAGCGCCATCTCAGAGAAGTCTCTGCTTAACTATTTTACCTACATGCGCGAGTAAGTATTTAACTACATGAGTAAGTAAGTTTTCCAATGGCTTTATTAAAATGTTTCTTCTTTTTCCTCATCGCTCATATATCGATCATCAGAGTTGAAAACCAAACGTCGGTGGTGCCCGGGGGAGCCAGGTCCGAGAACTACAAATCCATACATTGGACACGAACGCGTGCTGACGAACTGCTGGACGTCTACCTGACCGAGCCTATCAGTATGCAATGCAACCGCTCGGATGGAACCCGCTTCGAGGGGTTCCACTGGGAGGATGCACCGATTACGCCATTCAAGCTACCGACGGGCAGCCGAGCATCGGCCAAGTCTGGAAAAACTTGCCACCCGCTAACACTCAGCTGGTTCAAACCGCTGGTTGAAGGGCGCTGCGATCGATACGGCGAATGTATCTACGCCGACTCCAAAGTAAAGGAGTAAAAAGAGATATAAAACTGCGGAAGGATGATTTATCGATAGGGATGTTTTGTGGAAGTAGTCTCAGTGTTTTACGATTGAAATAAATTTGCACGTGCTCGTACCTAAGATGTATTGAAAAAACTCCACACTTTCACCAATACCGCCGGAAATCGCAAAGGCAGACAATTATGATGAAGATCAAGTTAAGTAAGTATGTAATAAATATTGTGCTTATGTTAATGGTATTGTAATGAAAATTAATCAAACTACTTGTCACCACGTTGTGACATGCTAAATATGTGCTTTTATATAATCCCACATATTAATGCTGGAAAAACGCTGCTTGCAACATAATACGGTATTTTATTTGTACACTTGTCTCATCTGTACCACCGTTGAAGCCTCTTTGAGAAACTAAATGAAACGCTGTGGGTTTCGCCCGTTGGAGTAACAACATTTGTTTGGTTATACTTGGTGATAGAAGCAGCAAATATTTCCAATAACCACACTTCAGACAATCATCAATTTGCATTTCTCTATACTTTATTCCGAAATTATTTTGTGAATCAATGTGGCGATATCGTATGTATCTAGGCTTAGGTGTACGAAACATCTCTTCCTATACATTTTCTTAAGTCCCATAGCTTTGAACAGCCTTCACGTCACATTCAGGTTTACTCATTGTAGATTGGCATCGAGCGATCGATTCAGGTGCAGTGTTCCATTGCATGTAAATGCCGACATAACATTTCACCCGAGTTTACCGCATTTCTGCCATGCATCGACGAATATCTACGGTCATATGCCTTACTGTGGCGTATTTTTTCGGTTTATATTTGAATTGAATTCATTTAGATTGATTTTCTCGAAATTTGCTTTTACTTTATCATTCTCTTTAGCATTCACACTAAAAATGCACAACTCAGAATTTGTTTATATTGTAAAAAATAAGGTGAAAAATATGATATTATTTAAAACTTTCAAAACCAAGTTGTTAAAAGGGCCATAATGTCACGTTTTTTTTATCAATGAAGCTTTGTTATTTCAATTGTCTTGCACATATTTTTGAAGCCGTATGCTGAGTAGACGGATTGTATTTTTCATTCGGTTTCTTTTTCTGCATTTGAAAATAATTCTGACCAATTTCATCCTTTACGTTGCAATAACAGCGAGTCGATTCATATATTTATTCGCTAAAACTAGCATTTTATTGCAAGCACAGCAAGCCGCTTTAAGCGGCTGAAACAATCCGTAACTGTTAACTGCTGAGACAATCCGGAAATAGTTCTTTGCAATTTAAACTTCTCATCCGTTTTCAAAATAAATAAATAAATAAATAAATAATTAAGAAATAAATATGTCGTTCCACAAACAACCCTATGATTACAAGCAATTATGGTAAAATAAATAATCAAACTGAAGTTTTGTATAGGTCAATAAATAAAGAAAATCAATTGCTCGCTACCACTTTTCCTCAATGATATTCGTTTCCTCTCAGCTCTGCAAGATAGTTTGAAGGATAGTAAAAGATTTACATTTGTTTAATTGTACTCCCTCAACTCTACTGTTTGCTCGCATAATTTAGTTTTGTGGTCGTTATAGTTTATATAATCGATGTCACTGTTCTTACCACCCTACCACGCGCTATTCTTTGAAATAAATTACTTTCTATGTGCTCATCGAAGAATAGTTAACTTTATATTGTTAAATTCTCTTTCATATTCACGGAAAATTCGTAATGAGAAGTTTGATTTTGCAGAACTCAGCATTTTTAACGTAAATTGTTACGAGTTCTCTTAGTGTTTGGTTAGTTTGGTTAAGATCTTCAGCACGAGCCAGTGCCACTTAACTTTGTGTACCCCGTGAAAAAAGGGATTTGTTTTGTATGGGTATGATTTTGTTTATGCATGTGTGTTGCATGAATGGCATCATCACTTTCTTGTTTCGCCATCGCTAGCAAACACGCATTCTAGGCACGCTCGTAGAACAGAACATAGGCACTGGATGTTACCAAACTGCGTTCCGATGTCTCGCTGACACTGTTAAGACACAATAAAACCATGTGTTAATACTAGAGCTGTGCTTAAAATAGGCGCCGATCACATGTCGAAAGTACATAGAGATCAATCACTACTCACAAGTTATCATTGAATTCATTCCATTCTTTGGTTTTTGGATGCTTACACACGGCAACATAATGACCACCAGCGGTGGATCCTGAAAGAAGCGACGTAGAAGAAATTAAAATGGAGAAACGAATCGAGATAGAGCTAAAAGTTTCTTATCCTACCCATATGATTTGAAATTCCATAGAGCGAATAGTAAGCTGGTCCCACATTATCTTCGGAAGCGTATGGTTGCAAATTAAGCCCTCGCTCACCGCAGGGAAACTCAATTACATTAGTCAGCTTGCTCCATCGTGTTTCCGAAAATCGTTTTAAATCTACACATCGAAGGATACGTTAAGGAATATGACACTAATTGTGCAATAAAAATATTGAAATTTAAATAATATTATTAACGACTGTAATATTTCTTTTTTTTTGCAAAAGGATACGGATGACGAGATATTTAGGAAACCGTTCGATAGTTAGACTTTTAGTACACTTTCTCCGCATGTTGCATTTGGAGCATGTTGGTTGATCAATCCCGTCGAGTATTTCCTCTTTGATAAACATTTCAAGACAATTTTCGAGTTTGCACCTTGAATTGGAGGATGGCAATGGTAGACTGGAAACGAAATAAAGGATTTGTTTTAAAACGCGCACACCACTGTTTTTCATCCACCCATCCACCAACCTTAAATCCCAGAATGGATCGAACATTGTGCTCTCCGTGCTGCAATATGTGCATTTCAGTGTGCTGCGTAATTGTCCAACGAAAAGATCCTTTATCATCGAGTTTTCCGCCTTCGAGTACCAATCCCACAGCATGTCCGCTTTAACACGATTACTGCAAGGGAGATAAAATCTAGAGGCACTAGCAATACGTAAACAGCGAGGTACTATCATGGACCACTTACTTCATGTCATCATCGAGCTCACCAAGCGGATCGCGCTTCACGGCTACATTAAGCGCGCCATGCAGGGAATCTAAGAAGAAACGTAAAAACTCCTGCGCATCTTGCTGCGCTGACCCGGAATACATTCGGTGCTTGCTAGAGAAGGCGTACTTCAGCTCTGACGGATTTACGCTGCGCTGTGTTCCACTCCACATATCTTTGATCAACTTGGTGTACTCTGAAAGAATAAAAAAAATGAGCCATCAATGAGGCTTCACCGTTTATAAGCCAAGGAAGGTGTGCTCACTAACCAACTAGGATACGTTGATCTTTGCTAGTGCCACGCTCGGTAGATGGTTGCTGGCGCAGGAACGCTGTCAGCTCGCGTGTGTGACTTAGACACTGAATTATGGAGTTCATGAAACACGTATTGCCGATGTTCCACAAGCCGCATAGACCTAAAAGATAAATCGAGTAAGCGAACAACTAAGTTGATTGAGATTGAGTGTTGCACACCACATACCTTCTTTTCGGCCACGCACGGAATCTGTTACGTCGTAACTGGAGTTATAGCTTGACTTTGGCAGCGACGACGCACCCGTAGAAGGCGAGGACAGACGATACGATAAGTCATAATCTTTACTGGCTCGATAGCTTCCCGAAGATGAACTTAATTCTTTGGAGCCTACACCACTCTGTAACTATATTTGAGGATTTTGAAAAGATAACAGCATATTAAAAATAGCAGTAGTAATAAATTGCGATCGTCCGAATGTTTGGAATCCGTCTGTTGTAAATGCCTATTACAATATTATTTATAAAACATTTATCTTGTATCTCTTTTTTTCGTATAGCTATGTTGAGCTGAGACATATTGTATATTATTACCAACCATTGTCTAACACTGAAAAGCTTTACTATGTCTAAGATATGTACTTTTTAACACAAATATAATGGATTGGAAAATCTTTTACATTGCAATGATTTATCGAATAAGCTAACCAGTAATAGAACCAACTAAATATTGATTCAAAGCTCTAAGAAAAATACAAGAAGTAACTATTCGGCTCAAAATTGCGTTTGTCAAAAAGATGATTGCTTCATGTTTTGAAATTAATGATAATTATACTATCGTTTGTCATTCAACAAAAATATTTATGTGTCTCCTTGGTTGTTACTCATAATGAAAACAAAATCAACGAAATTAAAAAGATCTATTTTTGTCAAGCTCGAAATTTAATGTTTATTTGTGTTCATAACTTTTGCAGCTTTTCTGTTAAAGGAAAGGTTTGACGTTGGCTTTGAATTAGTTAAGGCTCTTTCGCATTCGTGCGACTAAATGATTGCATGGGAAACAGACTTTTTCATATTGCAAACTTTATGCAACCTTAGTCGCATGCAATGGATTCACATTTGTATCGCTTTTTAGTTGCACATGTCTAGCATGAATGTGAAAGCGGGTATAGCTAGTGAATACATCGAAGGAAAGGCATAAATATTAAGAAAGTAAGGAGTGTGTTAATAAAGATACACACACAAGAAATGTAACTACATAAGTAACACAGGTACGCAGCAAACAATCATTTGAGCATCAACATTAACCCAAAACGGTAATAAACAAAAACGCCTTTATTTTTAAAGCATGACAGCGGTAAAACCAATTGAAGCAATTTTTCGAAAAGCCCAATCATATTTCTTATCCATCATTTTGGCCCATGTCAAAGACCTTCTTCCATTCTCTAAATATGTATGTCGTGTCTTCAGAACCGTATTTCCTAGCTGCATATGTCTACAAAGTCAGGTGCACGTTTCAAATTGCAATTAAGCATCGTTGCCTAATTCGTCTTTAATAATTTAAATCTTTAAACCCCTTCAGCTACTCAAATTTTTATAATCATCCATCACCCCAATGCCATGTCACCAAAACAAAAAGTTCAGGTTTGAAATACCGTAGCTCATTTTCTGAATAACATGCACTCACTTTTGAAGAAGAACACATACTTTTTCAAATGATGATGCATATTTAAAATCAGTTAAACGGTAAATATACCATAGTAGTAACAGTCGTTCTTTTCGAGACGTTAATATAATAGTAAAAGACAAAAGTCATATTGTAGAAGACATTAAGCAATTTGAAAACTAATGAAACACACTTAGTATCCAACTTATGATGGTTTTGATAAATCCACAAAAATAAGCAAACAATTATTGTCTTGAAATTTTTCTCTCATTGAAACTTCATTGACGCAATTTTTTCCGTTCAAGTAACATATTTTCTTCACCATACATTCAAAATACACAACTCAACAAACCACCTGCAGATAATAAGAGAATGTAAGTGAGTATTCAAATTCCAATTAACAAGAATAAATACGATTATAAAACTAACAAAACCCTGACAAACCCTGGTAATAATACCAAAACATAAAAGTATGTTGTTTTGCTCTACGATCGAATTCATATTTGGTGTAAAAATATAATCTTCAATCAAAACGAGTACCTGTCCAATGGTTCATTGCTTCTATATTCGGCATAAACTGATGATGCTTATACAACTATGTATTGTATTTAGACGAACAAAACCGGGTCAAAGAAGCATTTTCACTGATAAGATGGGTGTTGTTTCTGAGTGAAAATGCTGATCTATTTTCGAACCAATGTGAGTGGTATTTTTACAATAAAACAATCCTCAGATAATGTTCATCATTGATGAAAGAAACAAATTATTGTTTCACTTAGTTGAAATTAAGGCCGGGACTACACTGATGGTATTGTGCGCAACAGGGATGGTACAAACCATCGAACCATCCCTGAACACAGCGTACCAAATGCAAACCCAGAACTCCTGGGTTGGCTGATTGGTATGCTGCGTTCAGGTATGGTTCGATGGTTTGTACCATCCCTGTTGCGCACCATACCATCAGTGTAGTCCCGGCCTAATATCCTTCAACACGCTAACAACATAAACTGCTAGCAATACGCCTTGCTTTCAGGACGGAAAGCTATGAGCGGATTGTGGGATAGTGTACCTCTCATGATGTTCAAGAAGTAGCGCACGTTTGCTTGTAGATATTCCATCGATTCACGCTTATTCGTGCTTTGGAACAATTTATTGGGTGGTTGTAATTTCCGAAAAAAAGTTTGTTTTCAAACTTTCGATTGTTTTAAACATAAAAATGTGTTTATGTGCGTTTGTTGGTTTAGGGAGTCTGTTAGTTGATGAAAATAAAAAAAAACCCGTCGAATTTAGAATATTACTTACATAGCTCATCCTATCATTATCCTCATCTTTCGGCTTTTCTTCGTTGAACTCCAACTGGAAACTATGGTTGCTGCTCGTATTCGTACCGCCACTTCCTCCGGCATCGTTACCAATGTTCGAGGCCGTGGTGAAATCATTGCAACTTTTGATGTTGTTATTGTTGCAGATTCCATTGAACATACTGCTGCCGATATCGTTGCTACTCGTGCGGGTGTTATTGTTCTGCTGGTTGCCCTCATCGTCATCGCTATTTTTAGCGCTCAAACTGCTGCTGCCACCGCGGGCTGCTTCGCTCTTCATGCTCCCGGCGCCATTGTGCACGACAGTGGTGTTGCCGATGCTGGCGATGCCGGCATTGGTGCTGCTGGAGCTCTTCGGCTTAATGCGGATCGTAGCAGTGACGTGAAAATCGCCATCGTTTTCCCCGTTGCTGGGTCCAGTGTCGCAAACGTCGTCGCTGGATGTGACTGCCTTCGCTAAGGCGGATGAGGACGGCTTCGAGACGCCAACCACCATTGCCACACCACCACCAGCCCCACCATTGCTCACCACTCCGGTAAAGCTTGCTGTCGTTGTAGTCGACGCGGTCGCCACCGAGCGTGACGACGCAGACGGGCGCAGCAGTTTGACTGTGGTCTGCGTGAATGATTCCTCCATGTTCACGGTAATGTTAAGGGATTTCATTTTTGCGACGCAGCGGTTGATATTGCCGTTAAAGTTGCAATTTTTAAATTATTGTATTTTTTTTATAAAAAGTTATTCTTTTCGTTGTGGTGGTGGTTGATCGCAGTAGTTGTATTTGTATGATTGATATTCAATTTTTGAATTGAAATAGTTCAAGATTCAATGTTCAAAATTGAAGATTGTTCCATCGAGTGCATACGGTGAAGAGGATGTAGTTCAGAATTGTGAAAAAACAGGGACAGTGTTTTGCGAATGATGCAATGCAGGTGGAACAATGGGACGCAATTGTGAAAAGAAGTAAAATCGAGAAAGTTACTAGTACTAAATAAATGTCTCTTGATGCTGTGCAGTGGTCCTGTTGCTCGCGCGCTCGCTATCGTTGCTCTGAGATGAAGAAGGTAGGTAGCGGAGTACCAGTGGATCAGGTGGATATGTGGCCACTTTTATGCTACTGATGAAGACACCATGAGTTCGGCAGACAGTTGCGAATGTTCGCCACTGCTACCGGAAAGTAATCGAGTGATAGGTTCAATCAATGCAAAGTCAATTGTCGAGCTGATCGATGCGGTCCAGCTGTTAGAGGATATGCACTGGGAATCGAATGACACTGTTACGGCCAGATCAATTTTGAATTCAATTGCTTTGGCGATCGGCGATCGGTCCACTTGGGACGGGAGTCGGATTTCCGTCTGACGAGTTATTTCGAAACCGCCTGGGATTAATATTGTCCTGGAGTAGTTTGATGAGCGGGGCCGCAAATTGAGATAGCATAAGCTAGCCGAATTGTGCCACCCTTAATTTAAACCGACAAGGAAGCCTGTTGATCAACAGTTCCGACTACGTATCCGATAACAGTTGTTTGACGCAAACAATGTCGACACAAGAATTCCCAACAGCACAATGTTGTTGTTGGTGGGTGGTGGTGGTATTCGTTGACGGAAACGGATAAGTAACAGATGGCGATGAGGAAGATAGTGTTGTCGATGTTTTGAAAAGAGATATATCAGTAGTAGGGGTTGAGTTGTAGTGACTGAATTAGATATCACAATACTAGTAGAAAATCCAGAGCAAATGAATGTTGGACTACTATTGAGATGGGTGCCACCAACAGCGATACAATCGATAACCGATAACGGCATTCGTCAATGAAGGCTACGTTCGCTTCGACTGGTTTTGCCAGCTCAGGCGAATGGAATAATGAAGTATCGAAAACAGCAATTCGAAAATGGGTCTCATCTCACAAGAGAAGAAGGTTTTGACTTTTCTTTTCATAGTTCTTACGTTAATGTAACTTTTTTGTTTGCAGCTAGTTAGCTGTCATGCTTTATATCCATTTACGATTGCTACCGACGTAAAGTGACGCTTATTACAAAACTGATAAACGGGTGGCACTGGTGGTGATGTGGATGATAAAGATGGAAACGATGCATGGAACGCTTGGATATTTTACAGTTTAACTGACTAAATGCCTTCCACCCAGCAGATATCACTCGGGTGCTACCAAGGATGAACAAAATTACTTCTACTTTACTCATATTGTAACAATGTAAAATCGTTTTATGTTTGATGCTTTGGTTTTCTCGATCAAATAATGTTCTTATCTTCAGAATCATGTATTTTTTCCCCATAAAATACATTGCACATGTGCATGAAAACATTTTAAACATGTTTATATCCAATGCATATTGACTTCGATCGATTCATTAGTCGTAGGGATGCCAATTGCTATGTTATCGTAATTCACAATTTAAAACTAGAATTTATCGATTAATTTATGATACGAATGAAGTAATGTTTAAAACAGTTTTAAAAAAGGAAAAAGGGTTCAAATGCACAATCATATTCGTTAGAGACCTCAAGAGGGTGGGGTTCTACTTTCATTAAAACACATAGCATGGAGAAAACATGAAGCATGAGGGTAAGCTTTAATCGATACAGATGGATGGCGAGCTAATACTGTCAGGCTGTATGTGCTTTTCGGTGAGTAGATTCTATTGGCACATGACTATGAGAATAGTACAGGATGGCGTTTATGGAGGTGAAAATGTGGTGCTTGTGGACGGATGGATGGTTGTTACAAGCCGTTAATCCGGGGACAGCTGCCGAAAGCAGCACAAGTGCCTGAACGAGCAGTTGCGATTGGCGAGCAGCGGGAGCTAGCGAGCTTAACTACTGTTTATGCATTGTTTGACCTGTGAGCTGTTTACCTTATTACCGCTGGATTTGCCACTGGTGCTGCTGTTGTTGTTTCCGCTCGGTTCCAGCGAGGAAACGATCGGGGATGATCCCTTCAATGCAGCAATACCGCTGCTGCTGGTATTGTTGGTGGCTGCAGCGGCGGCCTGAGCTGCCCGATCGACGAAACTTGGACCAGGCTTGAAGGTCGAGAGACTGTATCGCTCGTAAAGCTCTGCGCCACAGAGTGCTGTATGTCGCAAATTCGAGACGTAGCTGTTGTTGTTGGAGGCTTTGAGGCTCGATCCTGCGGTGAAGGTGAAAACAAAAACAAATATTAATCAAGGAGTGTGAAATCCCGTAACTTAGTACTCTATGTTTCATGCCGTACGATTATGTGAAAAGTCTCGCGACAAGGACGAACTGCCGAGTGAACTGTAACCTCCGTAGACGGATGAGTAACGGCCGGATGTGCTCGTACTGGTTTTGCTACTGCCGCTGGAAGCTATGTCCGCGGTGCCACTGAGAGTGCGATGGGCACTGTTGCTTTCCCGATCCTCTCGACGGTAGCCCGATGATGATGAGGACGACGTGAGCGGCAGATCATAGCGGTACGACCCCTTTCGGTACAGTCCACTGCTGGTGCTGCTTGTATTGATGCCACTCGAGAGTGAAGGATAATACTTCCGATCGGAGTAGCTAGACTTAGGATACCGGCTGGTGGACGACGAGATGTAACTACTGCCACTAGACGAGTACGTTGATATGACTGGCATATTAGACCCCGTTAGAACTGCAGATAATCTTCACTAGGCAGTATCGTTCTGCAAAAGAAAAATAAATTCCAATTATTGATTACATTTTAGGCGGGGTTTGGAAAATTACATCCGACTCAATCCTATCCAAAAGAACATATTGGTTTACTTTGTGGTCCTAAGTTTTCATCACCTTTTAGCTCATGAAAATTTGCGAGCATAAATATTACGTTCATGATTTAAAACATAAATATGGTGCCTTCGTACAAAGAAAAGAAAAGTCAAGTTTCGCATCAAACTGTTAAACACTTATACAAAAATGCATGTAAATAAAACAGTCCCGCTTTGGAGAAACCAGAAAGTTATATAGGTTTTATTATAGCTACATATCTGAACGTCGTGAACTGTTTTTCCATAAAACGCAAATTATCGGTTCTATTGAAATGTAGTCGATCCGAAATCGAAACAAAATAACGTTATGGAAATAGAAAACATGTTGCTAGTACCTCCTTGCATTCATGGTTTTGTTTTTCATTTTATCGAATTTTATCGAAAGCAAGCGCCTTGTTTTCATCGGAAATCTTCTCTTCTCACACTAGGCAGCAGTCCCTACTATTTCAATATCAACCAAAATTTGGCATCGAAACTCAATTCACGGATCAAAATGATCACTTGAATTCCGAGGTGATTTAATTTACGCCAGCTACACGCAGCTTACTTTGTCCTCCCGCTTGGCAATAGAGAATCCGAGTGTGTGCTTGTGTGTACATCTGAACACGTGCATACGTGTGTATGTGTGTCAATTACGTGGGACAGTGTGAACGGTCTAAACGTTTGAATGTGACTTTTTTTTGTACGTCGTTAGATTATACGCTCCGCAGCGAAACGATGACAAGGGAACTATTTTTAGAGTTTGTTATTGAACCACCGTAAGTTATATCACGTTCTGAAGTCACTTCGCAAGCGCGAGGCTGTAGGTGTGCAAAAAAAAAACCCCGCATAAGCATCAACGACAGTCAAAACCGTCAGCATTTTTACCTATCTATGATATTGTAATGTGATTATACCAAAAAATAAAAAATAATGAAAAAAATAATCACCTTCACAACTAGCATTAGAACATATCAACCCGCTGATTACTTTTTCTTGGATTGTTCACTTTTATGGTCGTTCACCTGAAACGTCAACTCTTCGAGACGACGATGGAAAATAAAACCAATAGTTTTACGTCGGTAACTCATCTACAGAACCAACAATGTACAAAAAAGACTAGTGAATTGTTGGAAATACAATAAGACCTTGACTACATTAACAGATACATGCACCGAAATGCGATTGTAATATTGGTAAATTGTTCCTAGCGGCAATCCAGGTCACGATCGAATAAAATCGCCCTAACCCCGGATCACTATGGTGATCACTAGCAGAAATTTCACCTTACTGTTGATTTGTTCTTTTTTTAATAACCTACTCACTACATGTGAGAAAAGGCACATGCGCATGCGCACTTGCAGCCATTAATTAAAGAAAAGTTTTGAGCTAAGATTCACCTACACACCTAACCTACATTGAGGGAAGATCAACCAGGGGTTTAAAAAAAGAAAGGAAGCGTGCTCACTCAAAACCAGCGTAAATAACGTAGCAGGTTGTGCGCTCCCATTTCAAGCATATAATCTACCTACCTGTCCGAATCATGTGCGAAGCTCATAGTAGCCTTTAGCTAGGCGATAGGCAGCCTTATACGGTCGGCAGGTTTGACTTAGTGTTGACAAAGAAGGCAACGTCTCTGTTTGCGAGGTTTTGTATCCTTCGCTGTACGCTGAAACGATGCGGCCGGCCGTTATAAGAAACTATCCTCTTCGTTTGGATGCAAAGCAGCACAGCATAGCAAACTCGAAGAATATCCGCCCGTTATTCCGCTGCTGTTCCTTTTTGTTAATTTCCCGCGGTTGAGAAAAATTGATCGGGGATATCGCTTAACATTCCGATCCGTTGATTGATGTTTTAACAGACGTCACACGGGTCACACGTTGTTTAAATGGTGTTTACAAGATTCTTTAAAGGGCAGCAGTTGATGGTTGAGCGGGAAGCGGCGTTTGATGTCAACGTCTTCACTCACTGCCTGCGAAAAATAAAGAAGAAAATGTTTATTGATACAGGGCGTCGTAGGTAACTAACCTGTTTTAACGTTTAAAATAGCTAGAGCATAGATGCAAACGAAACAAAGCATTTAAAATTCTCTATCGAAGACATAACACAACCGGTCCGTTTTTATTTTAGCTAACTCGTTCTCCTTTTTTACCATCCAAATCACTCACTCACTATTTTTCTCTCCTTCACTATTCGAACACGTGCAATTGTATGTTTAAGTATGAATGTAACGGGGTTAGACTATGTGGTTCGTATAAATCTTCTTGTCCTTGGCGCAATTTTGCGACGCGATGCGTCGTTATCGAGCTATTTTTGTAACGACAGGAAAAAAAAATGAAAGAGAGTAAGAAAATGACACGATCAGAGAAAAAATATGCATGGTACACACGAAACAACCACATGGTCCACATGGAAACTTATCTGCACCATTGTATTTTTATAATAACCCATTGGTGAATGGGAAAGAAAAAAGAGTACACAAACTATCGATGCTTGCAACTTTTTTAAGAATGTTTTTTTACTACTTTTGGACAATGCGAAAAATGTCAAATAGTCCTTTGCACTTGAAGATCATACAAGAGTGTTCAAACACGTAGGGAAAAGTTAGCAATGGGAAATATATGAAGTAACCCCACAGGTTAGTTTAGTACACCTTAATCAATCACGCAACCCGTAATTCGACCTTTTATGGTGCGCTTCGCAAAGAAACTCAGTCCTCGTTATTGTGTGGAAAGAAAACTAGTCTACGGAACCTGCAGGCACTGGTAACGATTATGTTTGTTTTATTAAAAACAGGTACCTCTTTAGGTACCAGCGCACGGCAGGAAGCACTATAAACTGTACACAAATGCAAGCAAACGAAAACTGAACCTGCTCATTCCACACGAGGGCACCGTTGAAGCACTGCACACGTAATAAAAGAAAATGCCCGGAAAAAAAACAAAAGCAAAAAATTGCGAACGACTGATGTATCGATACTCGACTGATTCAAACGCAGCAGTTTGTTGAAGTATAAATAATGGTAATGCACGATGGTGGCCATATTAGAAACCGGACCTGTTACTGCAATTCACCCGGGTTAGTCGAAACGATGGAAATTTCTTTGTCACGGGCATCGCACATCTCCACGGCCTTCAAATGCACACGGTACGAGGACACGATTGACCGAAAAACAGAGAGAGTCTGTAGCGTAATGGCTGGGTAATGAATCGACACGAAACTGAGATTGGTGAGAAACCAATATCGTCCGAGGCGATATGAGATCACTTTGTACAACTCCCACTGCAGAATACGCGTATATCAGTTAAGTACTGTGAAGCGAAAAAGTTTTATAAGCTGTAGCCAGAAACGAGGCTAGAAAGTCGAGACCGACCGTGACGTACTGCTGGTACTTTTTTATCTACCAATATGCCTATTGACTCACCCACGCATAATCTGAATGTTTATCTCGGTATATTCACATGCCTTGCAACAAGTAAAGCTATTTAAATGTGTTTTCTCTTCACTCTACACCATTTGTTCCTCAATGATCGGTAGCCACGACTGCATCGAAGTAAACACAAAGAATCATACGATGGCAACTGTCAATCATGTGTGGGCAAAACAACGTCAATTGAAACTCGAATTTTCAAGGTCCCAACGAGCAAAGGAACTGTGAAGCACCCGATGAATAACTGGCTCAAGACCTACGCAATAAGGCTTTATCAAGGGGTTATTCACCCACTAATTGAATGACCTATTCATCAATGTTGTCATTTTGTCTAGGTTTTGTATATACCTTGGAAGTGCCAGCATTGTGCTTGCCGAATGATTCGGGTTGCACTGCTGCGCACTTCAAGAATATCACCGATGCTACCGCTGATGACCATACTCCACTTCCTAAGTACGGAAACTAAAGGGATGTGTTGAAAATTTCAACTTCCAAACTAACTTAACACAGTAAAACTTATGAAAAACAAGCACAGCCACAAACGAATTCTAGGCGGTCCGTAAACACACAGCTGGACCTAGCTGAATAAGATGTCAAATGCCGGTTGGGGTCCTGATCGAATCAAAGTTGTGCTATGTTTCACAAGGTTGGTTCATTCAAAACAAATTTGCACAGAACTAAAGTTCCAAGCGTTTTGTTGCTTTCACTGGGCGAAGGCTTTACTTGTATTAAATACCATAAACTATAAAGCGTTTATATTCCGAGGTACTCTGGATCGGGTGATCCATGCATATGTATGTCATATATACGTTTATTGGCCTACATTCGGATGATAAAAAAACACTAAACTGAAAATCATGTCAAACAAACTTATTTAGGCACAATTTTGAGGTGAAAACATTTTTTACCAAATTAAAATTTGTTTGCAAACTTCAATACAAGCCGCCCCGCCGTAACTCGGCCTCGCCTTACGTCGTTTGTCAAATCGTTCGGAGCTAGTAGCGTGCTTTGTTCTTTACTTATACGATTCAATGCAATTTGCATAACAGAAGATTCGAACATGGACTTATAAACGGAAGCCTTGAGTAGGTATTATAAACGTAGGAAACATGGTTCATGCATGGAAATTTTTGGGCGCCGGCCTCGCTCTTACGGCGCTGTCATAGTCCCATAAGGTGACGTAAAACGGGACCAGCCTGTATTGATTGACACCTCGATTGCATGAAACCCACCTGCTTTAGTATATTTATCTTGAGCACCATCATCGATATTACCAAAGTCTAGATAAATTAAGGGCTGTCAACAGTGAAAGATTTTTCAAAGCACCAAGGTGAAAGCACCTAAAGTAAGTACAAAATACTTCTTCTGCTTGGCGGAATGACCGTCTTTGGTTATGTGTGCCCATTAAAGGCTTACTACCTTTGTTTCTTTCCTGTGCATGAGTAGTCAATCTTCTTAAACAGGGGAGCGTTCGGTCTCAGTTGGTATTTCAACCCACGCCGAGGAAGAACGGGAGGGAAGTAATAAAAAATGTGACAATTTTTCTGCTCTTTAAAAAATTTTGAAATATTATTTGAACGGTACCAAATGGTAAAAGAACCAAGTTTAGTTGTTGGCAGAACCAAAACATGACAGCTTGTATTTAATATTTGTTTTTAATGAATGCGCGTGTCGAAAAAATGCTGTTTACCCAATGTTGATCACAATTGTGATTGATTTTAATTTGTATAGGTAAAGATACAGTAGATGATGCATCTCCTTTCCACAGTGCGCACTAGTAAAACTTTCCATTGAATTTCAAAACAACCTGACAAGTGTGAGTACAGTTTAAGATCGCACCCTTGATTTTGCCTTCGCGATTTTATGCGGCATCGTTGTCAAAGTTCACTATATTACGCTACCTTTTCCAGTGTTATATAGACTTTGGCTCCAAAGATACGGCCTATTCATAACACAGATTGAACGTTCAACAGCAACTATTGAGTCTTGAGCAACTAATAGCGGCCGACATTGATTTAAAGAATATCAAGGACACCCTAAAAGAAGGCAGCATATGGACGATTATTTTCAATAGAAGAGCTTATATACAATAAGATATGTTGCGTAAGAAGCTACTGCCGTCTCTGATTCTTCTTTTCACTTGTGCAGTTGTTGAGCCTAGCACACATTGGTTACTGAATGCAGACGGTTTAATTATACCACAGGTAAGTTTGAGTCAAGTGGATAGCATCGAACGTGTAGTCCTTTTGTTGCTAATACTATAACAATAAAACTAACACTCGTTTTGCACATTGCAGCTAACATCACCCTTCTATCTTCGTCGATCGTACGATCTGATTGCATTTCTGAATCAAAATGTGTACAAACAAAAAATAGATGTTGTTATTGGCGAGTTGTTGGCAATCAAATCGAATCTCACTCAGAAAATGAACAACCTAGATCAATACACTAATGAGTTGACGGATAAAATCAGTTGCATTCCAGACTACTATCTCGGCGAAGCGGATATCCTAAGTACGATCGTGAACCCTGGCTACGTTAGTCGTATTGGCAAATTGACCGATAAGTCAATTGTTGCAAATGAGGATCACAGTTCCTTATCCATATCTGGTAGAACATCGAAGCAGATAGAAGTTCCGACATGTAGCGAATTCTATCCGATGGACGTCAGTGTGGCGGCCTTCGATCATCTGAAAGGTGTTCATAATCGTTCCAAGCTGAAGATGGCCCCTGAAGAGGTGCTCATGGGGCTCCAGTATAACATACCCCAGCTTTTAGCGGATGGGCTACGCTGGAATCCTTTCTCGTGGAAGATGCACACCATAGCATCATATTATTGGCGTTTAAAAGGAACGCGCCGGAAGCTATGGAATGCGCCCGCCGAGCTGTAACGCTAGCACCTCGTGAATCCAAAGACATTGCACTGTTAAGCCTGGGCACGATATTGCAGAGGGCACAACAGCTGAACGATTCCCTCATAGTGCTTCATGCTGCTGTAGATCATGAGGCAAACGAGCCGGAAAATCAACTGGCCCTTGGCAACACATATATGCTGCTTTCCGAATTTAATCGTAGCTTCGAGGCATACCGGGTAACAGAGAGTTTAAGCAGTATATATTCTAAACAAATAGATTACATCAAGAAATCAATAACATGCTTCAAAGTACTGAAGATAAATCTACTTACCATGGAAAAGTGAGTATAAACATTCAACTGCTAAATGATGGAATAACGAACATTCTTGTTTGGTATTTAAATAAGGATTAAACATGTTTGTTGTCGGTTTCGTGAATGAAATCATCATAATAACTGCTGGTTAATCTGAATGTCTGACATATACAAAAAGTACATGGCCTTTTGTTATGAATGATTTATTCTATTTCAATTATTTATTGTTCGAAAAATCATTAAATATTTATACAAGCATGCGATGCAGACATAGTTACATCATGAGTCTTTTCATATGTTAAATATAGGAGTATTTGACTGTAAAGACACGTAAACAGTTTCTAGGACCATAAACATTTGAGAAAGACAACTTTCTATTTTATTTGGGCAAAATTATAACAAAAACTGCAATTACCTGAAGTCATATGATTTTTAAGAGGTTATTCTTTATTCATAGAAGAATGGTATAATAGTTAAAGAGATGTAAACTGACCAACTAAAGTATGGGACGTTAGATTAAAACCACATGAAATCGTAGTAATTTTTTTGAAAGGTCAAACCTTATTGATCAACGAATGGAGTACCAATTTTTGTGATGCTTTTAAACTGAAGTTTTACCAACTAACTTTTGGAGTATAAATTAGATTTGATGCAGGAGGTGTTTTGTAATCTACGGTATGGAGTTTTATGGATGGGTTAAAAGGAGAAGGTTGGGGATATCATTCGTGAATTCATCGAAAGGTATTCGTCAATCATATTTCCTACATATAAAAATAGTTTGCTTTAGATTATTCGTCTTTACGGAATTCGATGCAGAGATTTACTCACGTATCTTATAATGTTTAGTCTGGTTTAATTTGAATTCTGAAACCTCACAGGCATTTTACACATTTGTAAATTTAATTATATTTTTTTCAGGTTACTTAAGGATATCATTCCAGGACTGGAACGGTATGGTACACTGCAAAATGAATTCGATGAATATCACGAGAAATTAGATCGCGAACAGGTATTTAACTGTTTATGCAACTATGCAATTGTATCTTTATTATATAACGTTCTTTTTTGTCCTTAAAGGCACCACTGAAGTCTCGCGTATTCGACGAAAGTTACAGCAACCAGATAGATTTTTTAATTCAGCGAAGCCAAATATGTACTACTCGTATGGCTAAGGACAGGGGTGAGCCAATACTTTCATGTGATTTTATATCCGATGTGCAGATGTTGATGGAAGATTTTGCTGTCGAGATACTCAACAACTACGTGGACCTTAAGCAGGAGCTGATTAACACGTACAAGATAAACTCGCTTGGGATTTACAAAAACATATTTGTTGAACATTTATGAACATGGTTAGTGTGGAAATAGCGTTGTTATATCTGCTTTCTATTGAAAGTATTCTTGAATGAAGTGATGAGGCTAATGGAACACCCGGCTAAATGTAGTCATTTTGTAAATGCTTCCTTCCTAAACGCAGGGAAGGCGATTTCAATATATTTTATAACTGTTTATAAATACTCCTTATTGATAGCACTTAGGACTTTTGACTTTTGAAAATATTCCATCGGCTTTTTATCAATCGTTTCGCTGAGACTTTCAAACCTATTTTAGCTCACTTTGATGGGTTTTGTGCAAAAGACTTCTCTTGGGCCGACTCTAAAAATATCACAACTGTTTCCTCGCCATATTGCTTTAGTATTTTGTCGAAGGTACACCACGTGTAAAAGTAAAAGGTAAAAGGTTCGTGTTGCTACTAGTTTAATTTTTTCAATGTTTTTTTCGGCATATTTACATTTAACATCGCACAAAGTTAGCGTAAAAGCTTGAGTTTTTTACATAATGCATGCCGGCTCGCTTGCTTCAACAACTGATGTGCCTTAAAAATGTTAGCGAAAGTTAACACGATTACAATCTGCATTTATTTGATCTTATTTTTTCGGGTAAACTTTGACCATGAGCCATGAAATTCACAAGGCCTCACTTCATATGTTGTTAAATTGTATATTTTGTCAAAAAACCTACCGGTTTTATTAACCACACACACTTTCTCTCAACAGTTCAGCTCAAACTAAAGTTGCATAATTGCAAACAAAACATATCATCGATATTCATAAAAATGTATGGCCTGGTATGCTCGTTATATGGCGGTATGTAAGACCCGGTATGCATACGTCTACGTTCTGTGTGCTGTTCTACTCTGGTCCAAGGGTTTACATTTTTCAAAGGGTGTACGTAGTTATGCAGAAATTATTATGTTGCAAAGGATTGATATCAACTGTGATATATATACTTCACAGTGTTGACTCAACTTGAAAAGGGTTTTGTTAGATCAGCTCCCTTTAAATCTGTTTATAGTGGCTAAAGTGATCATATTTTTCTTCAGAAATGTTGGGACCCTATGTCGTGTGGTATTTGAATAATCCTTCATCCCAGATTCCTTTTTATTTTACTATTTTTGTTTGCGATGATGTTCATTTAGACACCGAGCAATTAGTTGATACCAATTAATCTCGGAATTAAACCAAGTGAAATAAAATTTGGTAATATGAAAACTACATTTATGTGCAAATTTACCAAATCAAGTTCGGGAAATAGTGGAACTTGATTTCGAAACATTCTGTTGAACATTGATGTAGCTTTGGATACGTTTACTGAAAATTATCACTGGTGATCTGCAGTTGATTGATGAGTTGTTGTAGTTGTTGATGGTGTACTGGGTCACGAAGCTTGAAGTTGGTCGGCCAAAATAAGTAAGCTTTATCTGTAATGACTGTCGCCATAGGCGTACCGATGGCTTGGAATACCCACGATAGCCGTTGTCACACGCACAAGAGTTATATTCTAATCTTGTGCAGTGGTCAGCAGCTGCAGTGGACTTCGTGTCTTATGATCAGATCCGTAGCTTATCGATGTGGAATATTTTTATACCAATAGCAAGCTGATGGAGGCACTCTCGCATTCGTATCTAGAGTTAGGTTAAACTTCACACAAAACGATCACTTCCAGCGTTGGTTAGTATGAACATTATGCACTGCACAAGTGGCTTCTAGGAAACACACGATCTTTTACTTTGGTTAAGGTAACATCCATATTGTGAAATGAACTTGGATCCTTAGGCGTGCACCAGGGGTGATAAGCAGAAAGTGAGAAACAGAACTGCAGACTGCGTTGAAAACTAAACCAGGGGTATCGTTTGCAGGAAACTCAACTAATCCGTTCAATGCAGCGCTACGAGCCGATTGGTTCGAATCCTAAAGGAGAACTGAGAGGTACTGGAAAATCCAGCTGCCTTTTATAACTGTTCCACACCTACGGCCATGGGCAGGTCGAGCTATCCAGTTGCCGTTGCAAGGATTCAAATTCCGGACACACAAGCTGCCCAACGTAGCCTCACCTTCCCCCTTTGGACTTTTTTTTCGTATGGTGTAGACCTGGTGTAATCAACAGTAAATAAGTGGAGTGGTTCTTCAATACAAACCATAAACATTGAAAAAAAAAGAGTAGAAAATACACACCCACAACACGCGCGCGCACGGCTGTAGCTCTGACTACATACAGATCTTCTGTTTTTCTGTGCTTTCTTATTCGTTTCCATACCTTCATAATCCTACATTTAGGTTCGTAGAGAATGTGTAGGGCTCCGTCGGCACCGCTGATCCCAAAGCCATAGCAACGCTGTTCTGCGCAAACGCTCTGAGGCAATGTTGGTCAAAGTTCGTCAGGTTTCAGTGCGCTCCTCACGCACATCGCCCGTGGTTTCGGAGGAAATCCTACGGTGTACACATTTCAGTACATTACCCATCGACCTGTCCGGACCTGGCTTCTCTGATCGATCGAGGGGCTACACCTCCAGTAGCGTTGTGCAGCGATGTTAGTGTTTAATTTAATATCGATAGGCTCTCCCGGGAGAGTTGCGTGCACTGCCGAAGGACCTTGTCGTTTTTTTCCCGTACGGTTCGTTCTGGTTGGCACCTTCGTCCAATTCTTTTGGTTTCCTCGCCGGTCCCGACTCTACCCAGGGCGGTATTCACTCGAACCGGCGTTTCGGTCGACGCAGTCCGTTCTGGCAGTGGGTGAGGGTCTCCAATCTAGAAGCCACTCTGGCAGGGAAGCCCTGGAAAGGTAGCGGACTTACGCGTCCCGACCCTGCTATACGCGTGTGGCCAGCCTTTTCGCGACGGGTTCCCGTCCCAAGCGGTTGCTGCTGGGTGTATATACATATGGACGGTTTTCTTTCCCCGGCCCTTATCCACGAAACCGGCCCAGTTTTCTTTCGATTAATGGAGGAGGTAAGATTCACGAGCGTTTACGTCACGTGCGTTCGACAGCCCAACGAGGCTAATCATTTTAACAACAGTTCTAGCTGAAAATGTAAAAAGTGGGAGTTTTACATTATTGTTTCTTTCTGGGAAGGCGTACGGATGCAATCCGCGTTCAGGAAATGTATTATGTTTTTGAAGGTTTTTCCCTCCCCCCTATTATGCGGCTAATGTAAGCAAACACTCACATGCATGGTTATGAAGCGCACTTGATGGCTTCGGTTTACTGTTCTCAATTCTATATGCCGTTCAAACGAAGCCTCTCGAGTGTATTTGCCTCGTTCGATGCACTCCAAAAAATCATCCAAGACTACGTAAACCCCTCTACCTGCCGAGTTTGGATTCTTCCACGTCACGTAACAGTTAGGAATACCTGGGTGAAAAACTTGCGTAAATCTGTTATGCACACCTTGCATCCGTACATCTGCACTCCTCGAGGATATTGTGCTTCATTGCGCCCGCGGTGAATGGTAACATATCACATTTTTATTTTCGGTTAGAGCATCACCACATTCTATTTCTATGAAAGCGCTGAACTTTTATGTTGTTTAACTAATATATTTGGTACTTTATGTTTTTCATTTGTCATACGTTTGGTTTGGAGGTCTGATGCTTTTGATAAGGAAGTTTTTCATTGCAGCAGAATCAGTTGTTCAGCTGTCATATTTGAAAGACTTACGCCGTGGAAATAGAATTATCGATGAAAATCAATTCCATGCTTATACTTACGGATTACAATCACAGATGAGTCGCACGAAAGATTTGGTTATTCAATCCGCACTCTGAACCTTTGATTTAGGCTCTTCTCGTCGGCAAGTTGATGATATTCGGTTCGTCTGTTTCTTCTCAAGTAGTATTTGATTCTTCTTAAGATTTTATTTTGCATTCTCTAAAGTGTATCGGGATGTCTTCTTGGCGTAACGACCGTCTTCAGTCATGTCTGCCTATTAAGGGCATACAAGGCTTTTTTTTCGCTATGCGTACGTGGATAGTCAGTCCTCTCGTACAGGGAGGGGGGTCCGATCTTGGTTGGGATTCGGACCCACGCCGTCGAGGTTATGGGCCGATTTTCTAACTCGGCTGTCGGGGACCCTCCAATCGGGATATATTTCAGCTCAATTATACCATTTTGGTGCATCGCATTCAGGTCCTAGTAAAGTAATTTGTTTGTGACCAGCTAGATTGCATGCATTGTTAGGGACGTATATACAAAACGGCCGTTTGGTTGGAGAACTCTATATCAAGGGGAGCTAATTTTATTCGGAAACACAAGCTATTCTAAATGAATGCCTTTTCGGCTCGACCTCGTGTTTCACTACAATCCATGGGTGAAAGCATTTTCCGTTGCCGTCATGTGTCTCAAACTGATAGCATTCAGATCACGTGCCATCGGACGGAACAGGGCCCGTCCGCAGGTACTACATCCGGACAATATATTCGGTGAAATTAATTGTTCCATTCAAACGACAGACAGAACGTGGCCATGCTACCGAACCACTCAGTCATGCTTTTCCTGATATTACGGCCTGGTTTAGGCACAGTTCTTAATCCTATTAGTTGTGTTTGATAGCATTCCGATGGAGCAGCAGCCGACAAGCTGGCGCTCAACATCGCTATAAACCGCGGGTTTGAATCTAGAATCTGGCACCCCCGGTTAACGAACAGTTGACCACCAATTGTTTGATATACCGGCCATCAATAGGGCACTTTAATTGTCCTCGGAGGGGGCCCAAGTCCCACCAGGGGATATCGTGGCATATCAAATAAACCGAACGTGAGCCCTAGGAAGATGGCTTGGGTCGACCATGGTTGCGCTTGATATTCTAAGTAGAATGTCCTGTTGTCAGTGGATATAAATATGTGTGCTGGTGGAAATGGAAATGTAATTGCCTTAATTTTGAAGGCATTGGTACGGATTTTCCAATGCTCTTCAATACTTGGAAAGAACGTTCAGTTCTATTTGTACCTTTTTCTTTGATTGGGATTAGGACTGTAGAATATACTTAGAATAGTAAAGCTTATCCGTAACGAAACGTAACGTATCAATCAAAGTCGTATCTCGATTTACCTTACGTTTGTTGTGGAAACTAGGACTAAGAATCGCTAAGCCACGCAGGAAATTCTATAGCAATACCTGGCCCGACGTTTTTTACGCGAATGCACCCACTGAAGGTTGCGTATTAGAGATCAGAAAGGCTCGGAACCAGACGAGTGACAGTCGACACCAGTTTTGCCCAAAATCGACCCGCGCGACATAGACGCTTGTCTGGAAGTAGCGTTCAGCGTAAACGGGATTAGGAACGAACAGCTGAAACTCAACACCGTAATAGCAGAATATTGAACGAAATCTCCGACAAGAAATCTATTTATTAGTTAAAAAATTAAGTATTTAGATGACTGAGTTGCAACATTGTTAAGCAGCATTAAGTAAAGTGTAGCATATCGTAACAGAAGCCCAAGATGTTTCTGGAGAGTTCTGATTCTCGGAGGACTCATATATTAGTCCCTCATATCGCTTAATATTTGTTCCCACTGGTCCGTAACGCACCTGCAACTTCCACGTTATATAACATCACAAGTGAGCATCATCAGTGTAAGTAAGATCCTGATGATTACTCCAATAGTGCCGTTACCGTGGTTTTGATGGAGGCGCCTAGTAGACGGTAAACTATAAACTTCATATATGAGCTTGATACAAAAACAAAGTAGAGCTAGGTTGCAGGTAAATCGTGATAATGAATGCTGTGGAAAAAGTAAGTGCTATAGTCTCTGCTCAGTTCGTTTTAATTTAGTTTATTCGACGTTTCTTTTGCATGCAAATGGAGGAACGTAAATAAAAGTCGTTCTTCTTCGGCAGCGATGAAATCTAAAAGGCAAAACTTTCTCCGTGACGCCAGATCATATATCTCATAGCGTTAGGTTACTTTGAATAATTGATCAATTTTTCAGATCAATTTAGAAGCAACTTTACATGACTTTTGAACAGCGGTCGACAAAGTCCGGCCGGCGGCTCACATCCGGCTCGGCCAACTTTATTAGACTTTTTCGATCGCATTTCAGATCGTTCAATTGGTCGTTCTAAAATGTCTAACTCTTGCAAATCTCGTCCAGAACCAAGCGGTAAAATAACATGTGTACTTTGCGTTCACAATAACTATTAGGTCCGCAAATAAGTAACGGCCGTTTTGAAATCGATGGGACCACTGTGGACTAGTGGCGCGATTTTGATGTTTACAAACGTCATAAACCAAGCTCGGGAATGACATTATCAAACTGTGTAAACAGATTAGTGATTATTTCGCGCGGGTAAAAGTTACTGGTTGTTGAAAATGTCTGATTTTGTGCCGGAAAAGCGCCATATGCGGGAGGTGTTGCTCTTTTTGTTTCAGGCGAAGAAAACGGCAGCCGAAGCGCATCGAGAGCTTTCGAATGTTTACGGCGATGCTGCTTTAAGCGAAACAAGGTGTCGGGATTGGTTTCGACGCTTTCGAAGCGGTGATTTCGCCGTGGAGGATACTCAACGTGAAGGAAGGCCCAAAACGTTCGCAGACGAAGAATTGACGGCTTTACTGGAGGAAAATCACTGTCAAACGCAAGAAGAGCTTGCAGCCGTGCTTGGTGTAACTCGTCAGGCCATATCATCACGGCTGAAGGCGTTAGGCATGATACAGAAGGAGGGCAAATGGATACCACACGAGTTGAAGCCGCGGGACATCGAACGCAGACTCGTCATGTGTGAACTGCTGGTCCAGCGGCACAACAGAAAGGGGTTCCTGCACAGAATCGTGACGGGAGACGAGAAGTGGATTTTGTTCAGCAATACCAAGCGCAAAAAATCATGGGGATCCCCCGGTCATACCCCAACATCATCAGCTCGGCCGAACATCCATAGCTCGAAAGTTATGCTGAGTATTTGGTGGGACCAGCTCGGTGTCATCTACTACGAACTTCTTAAACCGGGAGAAACAATCACTGCTGAACGCTACCGGAAGCAATTGATGAGTTTAAGCCAAGCACTGCGTGAAAAACGATCAGAATACTCATCACGCCACGACAAAGTTATTCTGCTGCATGACAATGCTCGGCCACATGTTGCGCAACCTGTAAAAAACTACCTCAATACCATCAAATGGGATGTGTTACCGCACCCGCCGTATTCACCGGATCTGGCACCATCGGATTTCCATCTGTTCCGATCCATGGCACATGGATTGGCTAACCAGCAATTCTTCTCCTATGAAGAGATCCAGAATTGGTTGGAAACCTGGATTGCGTCGAAAAACGAATCATTTTTCAGAAAAGGAATCCGCGAATTACCCGAAAGGTGGAAGAAAGTGTTAAATAATAATGGCCAATACTTTGATTGACCCTATTTCCACAAATAAAAATGCCACGAGTAAAAATAAACTTATGAAAAACGGCCGTTTTTTATTTGCGCACCTAATACATTCAAGGAGTACAATTTAGTACATTATTACGAAACCGTATATAGTTTCCAAAAAATTAAAAAATCGAATCGAAGCTGGTTTTTTAAATTACTGAGACTATACCTGTGAAACTTTGGCATGATGAAATAATTGGAGTACTGGTTAATATTAATTATAATAAAAAAGATTTACTTAAAACATAATGAACGAATATCTTTTTTGAAAAGTAGAAAATGCAATGAAAATAAATATCAAAAGTAATGGTTAAATGATAAACTTTAAAATATTTTCTCTTATCTTTATGTTGCTTTCTGGATTAACTAATAAGTACTTCAGATATAAATGGGTTATAATCACTTCGAAAACATTAACGCATCGTTTAAGACATCTTGCCTGCAGTATCTGGGTGTTTTTCTATCATTTGACCCTTTTCAAGCAATGTGTGCGTGAGTTAGCATCGAGTTTGTTAAATTGATATGTTTTTGAATCCAATCATTTAGAAAATCTTTTCAACGATAACCCTTTTCTAGGAGATACTGGAAGTCCAAAATTGCACCCAAATTTTAACTTTTAAACAAACGGTGAATGTCTCGGCTAAACGCGCCCGCATTAACCGTTTTGTAATGCCAGCTTGTATGCAACTGTTGCATGTGTTTGAAGAAACTATTCCGACGACGAAACCAATTGGAATATTTCAACGCAACAATAAAAAAGCCTTCATTTTCCCAGGTTTTCAATTTGAAAAATATATTCGACTGCACTGCAACTGCTCATGATGGAGGCGCCTAGTAGGCCATAAACTAGTAGTAAAATGGTCGGATTGATCGAAAATAAAAGTTTATACAATTATTTGCGGCATTTAAACTTCTTGAAAATAACAAAAATACGAGGACTAGGGCATGGACAAAGAAATACGGGAAATATGTGAGAAAAAATACATTTTCTAGTATCCTCTAGTTGAAATCGCTATTCTGAGCACAAGCTTGACGCGCTTTTGCCCATAACAATTTTATGTATGTTGATAGCAAAAACACATTTTTATGGCTTTGCAAAACTCCATCCAGGCACCCTAATGAAACCTGATACGATGTTCGTTAGAGCGCAAGCAGTGTTAGCAACGATCCCGGTTTCGCAGGAATTGAAATATGTTGATAGATAGACGAATCAGTGTAGGAAAATCAATTTTAAGTGGATTACATTTCAATTTATAACATTCTGGTGTATTGCGTTTAAACATACCTCAATTAAGTAGAACGATACGATGAATGTTATTTATCTCTTTAGTGCATGCTTCTACCTAAGGCAACAACAACTTTAATGACTAGCTTCCGCGCGGATGTTAGCGTTTGGCTTATGTAAATGAATTCTATACTAAGGATGTTTTCAAAATAATTACTGTTGTTCGATACAGTAATGTGATATAGGATCGTTATAAATTTTTGTTAGGGCAATTACATGCTACTTGTCATGTCAACTGTGTCTGTACACTTCAAATATAGCAATTTAAGTGGAATTGCAAAAACCAATCCATGGCAATCTAGCGGACAGTGGTAGATTATAATTGGTATGAAGTGTCACTATTCAGTTACAAGCTTTCAAACACTGAGAACAATTAGAGCATGTCCCTTTTTTTTCCTTTAAAATATGCAACTAAAAGTAACATTTTTATTACTGGAGCAAATGAACACCTCGTTTTAAGTGGCGGTTACGATTGTCTTCGAATGAAGACTGGGGAAAGTTTGTGTGCATAAAAGTCAGTTTATTTTAGCACTATTTTAGTCAGTTTCAGCAGTAGTGCTCTTTTAACTTAAATTGCAACTTGTTCAAACGTGTTCCGGGGGAATTATTTGATCATCCCAACTGTTGGACAGGGTGTTTCAAGCGCTTCCTGTGCTCGTGAATGCAGATCAACGACCGAACACGTGCGACGCCGATGAACTGATGAACGCCTCAAATAGAGGCTCGTCAGCGTTGTCGGTGTTCTGGCCAATCGAAAGAATCTTGGATTCGGCGTGGTTGCAACCTGCCTGCCACGAATGAACACGCGGGACGGGACGGGCGGTTGTGGGCGACGGGCACGATGTACGAAAGCTGTGCGGATGTTGTGTATATTGTTTCGAATGACGTCATTCGAAAAACGGCCAGCCCAGTCAGGCCAGCAGCCCAAATCGGTCGACGGAGAAGGGGGCTGATGGCCCCGATGAATGAAAACCGTGGCACCGAGGCGCTGAACAATGGGGGCTCGTTTTCCTTCGTTCGTTCGATCGTTCGGATGCGCGTCCATTCGTTCGTTTGGTCCTTCGTTCGTTCGTTCGTGTGTCGCTGTGGGCACGTCATAACACGCTGGAGCAGAAATAGGTCAGGGAAGGCTAGTACGTACGTATGTTTCAGGATGTTTGCTTCCGATCTCGGTTGCCACCGTAACGGGAGCGCAATCAGTGGTGGGTGAGGCTTTATGAGCACTTTATGTTGGGAGGTTTTTTTTCATTTTATTGCTTACCATAAATCCCAACCATACTTTTCAGTTTGTTGTCTTGTTACCGATGACGTTAGTGTATTCTTGTGGCATTATTGCACTTTGTGTTGGAAACTATTTCTAAATATAAACCGTTGAAATAACCGTGCATAACTTTTCATACCTACGCCCTGTTTTAAAACCAACAGCAGCCATAAGGATACTGTGTTTTCAGTTGACTGATCAATTGGTGACTTAATGGTTATATTTCAATTTCTGTTTATTTTTTAACCCAAACACCATATAGATACTCACATATTCAATCATTTCAAATAATATAATACACCTTCTGCTCCACCGCTGCGACAGCACAGCGTTTTTAAAATCTTTTCGAATCTTATTAAACAGTATCGGCCCGGAGAAAAGGTGAGGCTTGTCCGGGCAGGAAATAACGGGCAGGGAGAAACGTAATGAATCACTATGACGTCAGAGGCAATGACGTAGGATAGAACCGTGACCCTTATGGATGCAAGGATCTGCCTTCTCGTCTCGCCTCGCGTGCATCCCTTTTCCACGCGCGCAGAAACACTTCCTAGGTGTTTCTGCTTCGCCCTCACCGACGGCTCCTTGCTAACCTGTGTATCTTTCCCTGTCCCTCTCTTTTTCGCTTCATTGTGGTATGTTCTTTTCGAGTGATGGTTGTTTAGCTTATTCGAGTAACTGACCCTTGTTATTTGTATTTTAATGTAATTGTAAAGTTTTCAACCGAACTTTCTTTCTTTGTGAAAAGTATATATTAATTAAAATCCCTAGTTTGAACCTCGATAGTAGTAGCACGTAGCTTAAATATCAATAAAATCTTATCTTGTAGTTTGTTCAGTACACCAAACATGTTGGAAAATCGAAATATTACCTCAACTATTTTCCTAATACAAAGCAAATGTTTGTGCTCTAACGTTTAAAATGTTGTAATATCATTAAAAAGTAACAAAAATATTGAAGCATAAATTTAAAATAACGAAGATCTCACTTGCAATTCGGAAAGTGCCATATAAGCCAGATTGAACGAATTTGGAAAACATAAAAAGAATGAAAATTATGAGTGAAAATCAACTAAAAATCTTTTTTCCAGTAACTATCATACTTACAGTTTAAGATGTTTCAGCTTGCATTTGGTTGATCATTGTAGAACGGTTGGTGAAGGTAGTGGTTTATAGCCCAGAAAACTGACACTCACTATAAAATTTGCAGTGGTTGAAATTGGCACCGGACAAATAAGCTAACTGCCTGAAACGGTTTGAATCACTTCGTTTAAACTGTTAAACAAACGGAGCTTGAGAGTTTCCACTTGAACCTGTCTGCCTAGAGCCACTGCCCAATGGGTTTCGGTTATGAAAACCAGGACAACCGGACGGTCGAACATTCAACTACAGACTGTTAATCGACAGTGCCGTACTGACGCACCGCTAGTTGCCTACGTTTTGGCGCGCTTCTACCGTGATGCACGCACCTCCTTTGATGTGTTCATCAGCGCTGGTGAACGGCAGCATATCCTGCGAGCCGAATGAATGCACGGGCTCGCTCGACGAAGGTCCTTCGGCCTCGAGCGTGAACCCACCGATGAATGCTTTCGTCAGGCGACAAGCAAGGACAGGGAAGTTGGGATAGAATTGTGTTCGAGTAACGAGATTCCGACTGGCAATCGCCCGTCATGCGCTCTCGCAGCCGCGAAGGTTTCGGCACTATTTTTGAATGGGCAGCGGAACTGTGTCCTTCGGCTGCTTGCCCAAAACCGGGCTGCTGGGGGCAAAGTGAACGAGCGTGCTGCTCCTACCCTCCGAACCGCTGACCAGACTATCCTTCGCAACTTCACGTTTCCAACTTTAAAATTTACCTCCCCCTGGTTTTCCATGCGTCAGGTAAACCCCTAGGGTTTTTTTGGAACGTTGATGACGTCATTGTTCGCCTGTGCAGTGCATGGTTTGCTTTCAGTTTGCAACAAAACTGCAATTACTACGTCAGATGGATTGGAAAACTAATGGAAATGCATAACTAACGATTTAAAAACGTTAGTGTCTTTTATGCTAACGTTTGTAAGTGAATACTAAAATTAGCAAAAACATGTTTTTATTGTGTTTCACTGGAAGTGGGAATGGATAAACCGTAGAGAAGAAAGCATTTTGCCCTGATGAATTAGATTGGAAAACTAATGGAAATGCATAAATAACAAAGTAAAAACGTAAATGTCCTTTATGCTCACGTTCGAAAGTAAATACTACAATTAGTACAAACATTATTTTCTTTTGTCTCACTTGATGTAGAAATGGAGATACCGTAGGGAGGAAAGCAAATTGTTGGATGGATTGGATTGGAAAACTAATGGAAGTGCATTACTAACAAATAAAAAACGTAAATGTCCTTTATACTCACGTTCGTACGTGAATACTTAAATTAGTAAAATCGTTATTTATTCTTGTGTTTCACGTGATGTAGAAATGGATATATCGTAGGGATGACAGCAAATTGCCTCAGAAAATGGCTAAGATACTTCAGAAAATACATGGAAATATATTGCGGTTACAAACATATTCCGATAGCAAATATGTTTTATGAAAACTAGTCAGGGTTTTTTTGTGTTGCCAAAAATAAATTATTTTGACTTATCAAATGATAAAAGGTCTTCTTTTTTTCTGGACAACGACTCTCTCTGGATGCGTAGCTATAATCTATTTTATTGAAAAATGTATAATCCAAAAAGATAAGTTACATACTTACTGTACTTAAGTTACTGCGCAGGCAAAACGGAGTGCAAAACGGAGCGTGTGGACCGGCCTTAAGGGCCCCAAGCCGCTATCAGTTGAAGACCCGGTAAACCTACACTACATTTGACATACATTTTTTTCATTTTAGAATTTATAACATTTCAGTTAAGATTAAACCAGAAAGGCAATCAAATTTAAATTGAACTACAATGTAATTTCATTAAAATGTTTTTTGTTTCGTTTATTTCGTGCGAAATCCTTAATATTTTTCCGAGAAAATCCTTAACAGACCTGATATGAGAAATTTTTGAAAAAGCAAATATTAATACAAATGTATTAATACAAAAATAATTTTGAAATGTGTAGGGCACTTGTTTTGTATTTTGATAAAATCATTAAACTGGTCACTTAAATACAGTGCATCAATCTTTTAATGTTAATCCAAATACAAACACGAGACTTTTTCTTCATCTAAACTCATTTCAGATGATTTAGTTTCATGATTCTCACGTTGTCATATTCTTGATTTCCTTTCATTCGGAAGTAAATCCACTAACACGTCACGCATTATTCGCACGAGATAGTCGTGTACTAAAAAGTAATCGCACGAAAGGGCATTCACTCTCTCTTTTACAAAACCATATATAAGCTTACAAAGAAACACCTGCACAAAAACAAAGCATTCGCAAAGCAAAAAACACACAGACCTTGTTTTACCTTGTTTTGTGTTGAGTTTAGTCGAGCTCTGACGTGAAATACCGGCGCTCATCGCGAAGTCGCGCGTGTATATAGGATCGATGTAACGATTGTCTTCTTGATTTGGTATTCTGGCACAGTTGTATAATTTTCTATCTTTACATTTCACTTCCAGTTTTCATCGAAACATAAAATTGTGTTTTGTATGGTTATTCCATAAAACATCCTTGAAAGTTTAACGAATTATTTGTGCAATTCTCTTTTCAGTGGTTGCTATTGCACTGTACTGTGGTCGTATTTAAAGAATTTTTCTATTAAATATGAAAGAAATCAAACAAAAATATTAGACGATTTAAAATTTACTTCTGTAAACAATATTTTCTCTAACTATTGTAAAAAAAATCATTTAACATTTCAATAATTCATAGAATAGTTATTAATTTCATGGAAAATATCATACGCCAGTAACATTCATTTCCAATATGGTTGTTGGTAAAACTTTCGAGATATTATACCTGCTATTGAACAGTATCACCCTATTTTCTAATTAACTTTACAAATGACAAGACTTTCAAGTTTCTTCAAATAAAGCAACATGCACGAGGAAGGTGTTGAAATTGCTGGTCAAATGGGAGAATTTTATTTATTTCGTCTGTCAGCAAGTACTACATGCGTGGGATGTGGTATACAAAACGAAATCGGTTTTCTATAAAACATGGCTGTGACTGAAATGAAATTATAATTATAAATATATCATTATTATTTAACGTTATTTTTGTCGCAATCCCGATTTTCAAATCGTACTTTTATAAGACACACACAGAAAAACAACATGTTTACGGGTGGTTCTAAAATGTGTTTGTACTTAAAACGTTTTATCGTTAAACCACTGCTGAATGTCACACATTTTCAAGCGATGCAATTTTCAAAGGCGAAGAGTTCAAAGAAACTGGTCCTGTTTTGCTTTCCAATCTATGCACATATGTTCCAAGTTTGTTGTTTCGAATAACAATATACGAATAACAATCCATGCCAATTAGCCAATTTAAGCCGGGTGTTCGTTCAATAGTAACGGATAGCGACTGTAGATTCTTTGCCAAGCCGTACCTGTGTGTCATACTAACTCTTTTGTTTTGAAATGCAATAGAATAGGGGAAATATTACACTTCAGTTTTGTGAATCTCGTGAGATGAAAAAAAAAAATGGTGAAACGCTTCAAATCCCACCAAGCAGAAGATCTCAGGCTTTTCGAAATTGAGAGGGTATTTTTAGAAAATTTTGCTTCTCAGATGTACACCGACTATTTTTAGCACGCACGAACACATCACTAAATAGTTGACCGTGCGCCTGCTGCAGCTGCTGATCCTCGGCTGTTTTGCCTACGGTTTCTGTTTACCGCATGTGTTTTTCCATTGCCTTACTTTTTTTTCGCTCGCATAGCGCGACGTTGCTGCCAGCGATTGTGAAACGAGTTTTGTTGCCGCGTGCATGAAGGAAAAGAGCAGAAAATCAAACAAGAAAAACTAATATTGGCACCGATTGTGGGTGCAAACCGAACGGATGAGCTCACGCATCGCGCTAGACAAACTAGAGCACATGCTAGATCGGAAAGGAAAAAAGACCGATGTTGCTCTCGTACGGGATGGAAATTGGTTGTACGTCCGCTCTTGACGTTGTAAAACATTGCTCTACCAGGTTTCCAGGAAGCTGACCATGTATCGAGCTGTCTATAAGCTCGTAATAATGCATTGTTCTTATTTGTGCATAATTTAAGCTACACTATGGAAGGAGGCGGCTGCTTAGGGCCGCTAGTAATTCAATATAAGTTGGAGAGATGCATAAAAAATAAAAAATGCTGAAAGATAGTTAACAAATGTACTGAAAAGTAGCCGTTTATAGATTTGATAAATCTTTTAAAATGACGAAGTTATAGTGTGTTCAAAAGAGTGGTCAAAATTACCGCTTAAAAGGATTCAGGCCTGGTTTCTGGTGGAATTTGATTCTTGGAAGTGGTCGAACAGAAAATATTTATTTTTTAAACACGTTGACTTTTTTCTATTACAATAATTGTTGTTAAAATTTTATCATCCAATTTATTGATCCAACGATTTTCGTAAACTAAGCAAAACGTAGGCTTCACAAAGGATACATTTTAGTAATTATTGTAGCCTACTACTACATAAGTCCGCAACTATATTACGCTGATGAGCATTGTTGCTGTCATCTGCTTTTTGGACGGCACGGCAGTAAACGCGTTAATTGGGATTTTAAGAAACAACCGTCTAGCCATTTTCGAGTTATTACGATTGAAAATTACGTGGCGGACACAGTGGCTGCTGTTTGGATTCTAATGTTTTCAGAGCTCTGCGCATTTGGTGATTGAAGATGCTGTCAGGGATGTTTTAAATGTATAAAATAGTACGCATAAACATGGAGTTCAAGAAATTAGGCATTAGTATAAGCTTTACCTCGTTGTTGCTACAAAAAAATCCAAATTCATAACATTGTTTATTTCTTTTGGCGCCAGAGAGTGTTAACGAAAGCAGTTTAAAATTCATAGGATATATACTTCTATAGGAGAATAGACTTTTTGTAGGCCTGCAATCTTTAGATAAGGATATTAGGAGAAATCGACGTGCCTAACTTACTATCTAGAATTAATTTTTATACTCCTGACCATGCGCTTCGTCGTCGCCAAAACTTTTTAAGACTAGATCTCGCGCGAACCTTTAGGGATGCCAACGACCCACTTACTTCTATGCGCACAGCATTTAATACCTTCTCTGCATTTAATACAGTTTTTTGATCTCCATGTTTCGTTAGCCGCCGTCAAATCGTTTTCTGTTTTTGAATTTATAGCATTTTAACTTATCAATATAAGGGGGGCCCTGCGTGCGCCATGCAATTAAACGAAATAAATAAATATCTAAGACATACGTTAGCTTAAATTAACTTTAAATGATTATCCCATCATCTAAAGTTAACATAGAATTATTAAATAACATGTATGCTAATGAATTCATTTGTGAATAGAAAGAAAATTGGGGAAAGCTCATAAAGTGTTGGAAAAACTGTTAAGCAAAACTCTTCATTGATTTATAATTTGTCGTAAAACAACTTTCTAACAAAAATAGTCAACAATATAACCTCGATTTAGGTTTATGGCATAGAAACATTGAAGGTCCCCCCCCCC
>KE525157.1:547947-611147 GCA_000441895.2 Anopheles sinensis | reverse complement strand
CGAGTTAAAATTCAGTACAGAATCATATTACATTTCCATGTACACTCCTATTTGGACGTTTTTTGTTGTAGCTGCCGTAAACATTTATGTTTTACTGGCAAACCATGTCGTTTCAATAGCATCGCCAAATCATATTTAAACACAAATGCTTCATGATTGATCAAACGTAGTTGTCGGACACAGTTTGTTCCAAAACGATACAAGAGGTTTATTATCTTACTCAACCAGTACAACGTCTTTGCATCATATTATATATCTGTAACACACACACATATTCCTTTATTTCTCACACACATCCGCCTCAACCCCTCGCGACAATGACCGGTGCCCCACCCTTCACCCTTAAAAACAGAGCAAGCGAGAAAGGTTCTGCGTGACTACCATCAGCGTATAAATAACCTGGAGGAAGAGAAGTACGATCTTGAGTATGTTGTGAAGAGGAAGGATATGGAGGTACATACTAAAGTCCACGTGAAAGATGAACCCTTCACCTAGAAGGTGTCGCCTTCGCTATTTTTCGCCAGTTTGATGTTTTACTGTAACTTTTTACGCAGGGACTGAATCTTCTTCGGTTCGTTCCCGGTATCTGTGTGCCGTCTTTATTATTCTCTTTGTTTATTTTTAATAAGATCCCTCCTTGTTTCTCACAACTCTATATTTTCTTTGCCACTTTCTTATCCTTTTTTTTCTATTTTGGGCTGTTCATGTGATGATATCAGTTTATTTAACTGCCGATCGCAATGTTTGCCATATTTCTTAATTACATCTCTATGCTATGGTAATTCTCTTTGCCTTGCCTATCTTTAATTGTATTCCAGTTCCGGTTTTTGATGTTCAAATGTTTACTGTTGACAAGAACGTAGATAATTTTTATGGCTTTTGTTGTTCCAAACCGTCCTCTCATCCTCGCTCTCTCTTTATTTTTCTCTCTCTATCTCCTGCCCTCTCTCTTACTCCTGTTATCTCTTTCATTCTATTTTTTATTCTTATATGACCAACATTTACTTGGATGAATTTTCTTTCTAAATGTTGTGTGTTCATTTATAGCTACCGATTATTTTTGTTTATTTATGTTTCGCTATTTTTCTCCTCGAGTATTTCCCTTCTCAATCATACTGTGATTTTTTTGTTATTGGTTTCATGTAATCTCTGTTTCATTTTATTAATGTATCGAATTGATATAATATTTATATAGGTGACTACCAGCTATCAAACTGAGCGTTGTTTGTTTGTTCTCCAAAAATTAAGCTATTATTGTAATTGTGACTAAACAACGTACTTCCTTTAATCCTAAAACAACTATGATATATCTTGTTTGCAGAATTTTATGTTAAATATTTGTTTTAGAAAATTAACTTCTTAAACATTTCATATCATGAATCCAGGCAAGATTTGTAAAGCCAAAAGTGACAACAAATGTTTTCCGCGCGTCTTGCGATTATTTTTAACGCAAGTAAATTATGCCCAATCTGCGACGTACAGCCGCAAACCATCGTGGTGTGAATTCCGGCAATGATTTCGTTTAGGATGGCTTTAGTATGGTTGCTATTAAATTATGTTTTTGTCCCATTATTGTTATTTTCTTGTAGCCAGTCTGAAGCACATATGCAAAGAGTACCACAAAAGAATTTGTACCCTGGAAGGCGAAAAAATTGATTATGAGTATGAAGTTGCTAGAAAGGATCTTGAGGCAAGCAAACCACTATCCAAACACGACCGCCGGCGTTTGATTTGCAGTCACCGGAAGCTCTTTCGGCGAACGCTGCGCACAATTATATGCTACAGCTCTTGTTTGTGCAAGCTGCAATCGCTAGCGGTTCCGTTAGACACTAGCAGTATATTAAAAACAAAAGCAAATTTTGGCAGGCTATTTTGCGAGCACGAGGATTATACGTTAGCAATCCATCCACGTTAACGCGACTGTTAGAAAGAAGGTCCGACTGTTTGGCGCTTGCCTCGATGCGGCAATGATAGGCAGTAACCGATTTCAACCATGCAGTCCGCCATCAAATGGGCTTCCGGGGATGATGCTGTTCTTCCTCGAGCCATGCAGCGTTCTCCTAGAGCATAGCCGTAGCACTTTGCCTTAGCTCATGCGCCCGTGCTGTTGCAGCCGCCGCCGCAATCGCCTTTCTGTTGACTTTAACAGCGCCGCAGCTCTTGACGCGCGTGATAAATAACGTTCGTCGAAAAGTGTCTCTTGTTTTTCGATGTCCGCTGGATTAGATATATTCCGTAACTTTAACTGGTTGTTGCTATTCCTCCGGCTCTGTTCCCCACCTATGACCCACAGAAAAACTAAAAACTACACTTTCACGCTAATATGTACCCACATCTGTAGCCGTTATGTTAAGCACGCAAAGGTATCCGATTTGATTTTCGTTTGAAAATTGATATATACTTGAAACACTTTCACTTAGAATATTTCAATGAACAGATAACCCAACGTGGCTGAAATGCAAAATAAAATAATATCAATCCTTTTACTTATCCCATCTCTCTACTAGCTGAGCTACAGACAATATGTAAGGAATATTGGAATAGGGTTTTTGGTTTGGAAGGAGACAAATTTGATTTAGAAAGAATGGAAAAATTGAAACAGTTTGAGGTAAAATATTGCTAGTCGACTTTGTAAACAATAGTTGAATGTTTTTGTTTCCTTTGGAAATATTGTAATATGGTTGATTTAATTTCACAATGATGGTTTTCATTAACTGTACCGCCAAATGCAAATGTGACATGCCAAACATGTCTCCTAGTATACGTTAAATTGAACTCCTACACAACAACACCAAAGCACAGAACTTGACTGACCGACATAGTCACACACAAACACACACACACACACACACACACAAATACATAACCACACAGACAAACACACGCCCCACAAATACACACACTCTTAATAATATTCACGTAAAACACACTTAACAAATAATACAAGTATACAACAAATGTGTGCATCCTTCAAGCTTTATTGAGACAGAAAAAAACACAGAGCCACTTACATGCGAGCACGCGCGCGCAAATCCTAATCTAAACAGCTCGAATGAAATAATTCTAACGGCTAAAAATATTTTAGTTATCGTTCATTATTTTAAAGATACAATTCTATCATCATATAACTAGTTCATCAATTAGCAATCACAACCAAAAGATTTTTGTTTGAAGTTTAATTCAATAACGCACACACCTTATCTGCAAACTTTAGTCACACAAATACAAGCTTTGCCATATGACCAATGTAATAAGAAAAAAACAAAACAAAAACTCATCAAACAAAAATGTCTCCAACCACTGTTCAAGAATGCAATTTGTTCTTGGTAGAGCAGATCGTTTGAAAACAGCTGGAATAAAGCTTCGTCTTCTGTTGCTCTTTTGATAATTGAGCTTTTATTGAGTTGCATTTATTGACATGCAAACATTGAATATGGTCAGGATGACGTTTCGTTTCAAATAGGCTGCTAGTTGTTGCTGTACATCAAATTATTTGAATTTCCTACACATTTTTTTCCACTTATCAGATCTCTTCTTGTTAAGTTAGTCTTTGGTCTTCATTTATTCTTTGTTTATATTTCAGATCTTGATTTTTAATGCGTCCTTTATATTTTTTCCCTACCTTTCTTTCCTTTGCTGTCGTGTTTTGCTCCCCAGATGACTGAGTGGAATATTTTTCAAATTACTTTTTGAACTTATACTTTCACTTATCAACCCAAACTTTTTATTTTGTCAAAACGTTTTCGTTATTTTAGCTAGAAGTGGATATCATATATTTCTTCATGGCATGCGTTCGATAGATTTCCAATATCAAGTTTCTTTTCGTTCTTCGAGCATGGTCTATATGTCCACCCGCTCGTTACAACGTTGTGTCATGACACCTTTATTCGTGCACATTAATAACACCACCAAACGTAGAATTTTTGATATTCTGTCATTCTTTCGAACACAGTCGCCCGTTGTCCGACGACGTTTGAATATTCGATCACAATGGTGCTTGCTCTCTTGCTTTCTAATCGATATCCACCCACTCCTTCGCCTACCATCGCTCCCTTCACTATCTTGTAATCGTTGTTTCATCTTTACTCTGTTACTGTTTCTACGTCATCATTCCTTTCGTTTGTGTTACTCCATAGTATCATCGCGATGGGTAAACTTTAGGTTGAATCATTATAAGTATTCGATTAGTTGTACTTTGCTCAGCATATACTGGTTTCACTCTACCTCGACATACACGAATTATCTATATTGTTGTTCCCTTTTACCAGCATTCTCATCTGTTTCTCATTTCAATTGATGCCTCATGGTCCCTTACATTTTTTTAAACGATTCCATCTTTTAACTGTGTTATGATCAAATTCGTACAGTTTTCTAAGTGTCATAAACTCAATTTTCCCATTTGCAGACCAGTTGAAAGACATTGTTAAAGAATATTACAACCGTATGTATACGTGTGAAGGCCAGAAATGGGATTTGGAATATGAAGTCCGGAAAAGAGATTGGGAGGTACTGCCATTGAATCAATTTGAAATCGTGTTTCTGAACAAACAAAACCAACCAACCTTAAAAATCCGATAAACCTTATCAACCCATCCAACCATCTAAAACAAATCTAAATTCAACCCTTCGTTTAAATTCACACCCCCCGTTTTCAAGAATCATTTCGTTTTGTTCTTTTTGAAAGTTTAATTTTTATTATTATTCGTTGTTGTTGTTCTTATCATTTTGCACTGTTGCGTGATTATAATGTCTCAAATGAATAAGTTTGATTAGTCACATTCCATCCCAATAAGGGTTAATTTCCGTTTATAACGTTTTATACTTGTTGTCGATCATTATAGTTACACGTTTTTATACTGTTGGCGCTGCTGCGTTGTTTTAATTAGTTTGAATTTTCTTGTTTTCTTAAAGCATTTTTTAGTTCCCTCAAATTAATCCACCATCATCCTCCTGTTGATAGTTATTAAAAATTTTGTTTTGTCCAAACAAAAATACATTGTTTATTTCGGAACCAAACACAATTATAAGTTTCGATGTAATATCCCCTCTATATTATTATTTTAATTGTATATTTTGAAGACATTTGGCTTCAGTTTTAACCATGGCACTCTTTATCATTAGTATAGTTCTCTATTGCAATTCGATTAAGAACATTCGCACTTACCAGAAAGGGATCCCCAATATTCGATATTTGACATTGAATATTTGTTTATGCATACATTCCTATGAGTTTTCTTTCGTGTTATACTGCACTATAAGATAAAATAATGTTGAATGCAGTTGGATGCGTATGCTTTGTTTTTTTCTATGAAAATTAAAGGATCTTTGTTGAACAAATGAATCGAATAGTGTTGTAGATCGTGTTGTTCGTTTATTTTGACAATGGTTCCGTAGAGTTGTTGTATCAAGAAGATAAATCTTGATGACGTGCTAAAGAAAACATGCCGAGGCAAGCCTTCTCGTCAAATAACTAGAGGAGAGAAACTACAAAGCTTTTTCTCAAGAATAAATAATGCAATGAGTACCAAAGTTAATGCTTTGCATAACAATCAAAAGTTATATGTAACTTGCTCTATTCAATAAAACTAAACTCGTTGGTGAAACGAAATTAAGAAGAAAACCAAGCAAACAAATACGCTTCCTAAATAAAAAACGACGAAATTTTAGACGAACCCAAAATCTGGAGGCGTGTTCTTGTCATCCCATGCTTCTGTTGCATCTCTTTCACCTATCCCTATGCCCTTTCCTCTTTCGCTAACTCTAACCCTTTGCATCTGGTTACACTGCATGGTTGTTTGAAGTTTTGTACGGGAAAGAATTATAAATATGCAATTCTGTGTTCGTTTTGCGTTGCGTGTGAACGTAACATTTAACTCACATATTTATCATATGCTATGATCTGATGCTTATGGTAGCCAACAACAACTTGACGAAGTGTTCATTATCTTGTAGTTTTTGGTGTAGTTCAGACGTGTTATATAATTTCAGTTGGAACAGTTTCTGTCTTTCAACGATGAATTATTCGCTTCTCACACAATACATTAGTGCCAAGCGGTGGAGTACGCTTTAGCTAAACAACCCTCATGGTATATCCTTGCAAGTTCAGAAACATCAACATAAACAAACTCACTTTGAAGCGGGTTTTTCAGAGATGTGTATATTTTAGTGGGTTCATGTATGCATAAAGTCCATGATGGATAATTGTATGTAAAATTGTAGGTAAAGAAAAACTATACACATTCCTTCCTGTGGTCAAACGCCTAGAAAAAGACACAGCGTTCTTGGGCTCTTTGCAATAATATCAAGTGTTATCCGTTCTGACATATGCAGTAACGAATAGGTCGTGTGAACCGTACATATTTTTTACAATCTTTTATATGAATTGAAAGAATTTTTTTCTTATTTTTAAAATTTAATAAAGAAGATTCGCTTGAATGTGCCTTACGAAAACGTTGATGAAATGTTAAATTAACCTGTAAGCTGTAAGATTTATGCATCTTGATGCATTCCCATCGACAGACAACCAAATATTAGACTCTTTTGATAAGCGTTTTCTGCTTATGACTGTTGCACTTACCATTTTAAACTTTTATTTGTTTTGTGAACTCCTCAATTCGATCCACTATGGGACATTCAGTATTGCTACTAAGTATGAAAGCTTAATTTTACGGAAGAATGCGTGCCAACAACCCCAATCTACCAAACATTAGCTCCCATTTCTTGATTTCCCGATTCTTTTTTGTTTTCACTCCTGGTTTGACAGTTTTTGCTTTTGTCCTGGGCTTAGGTTTACCAATTAATGTCTTTACGCTGTTTTTTTTATGATGAATTTATTTTTGCTTTAGTTACGATAATATGCAATATTGCAAGATTAATATGGCAGCACAAATTGATAGTGATGCTGCCACTAGCAGTTACATAGGCATCTTGGAGAATATAACGATATTAGTGTGGAATTTATCCGTTTTATCAATGACCGCTTTTTTAATTTCATAAATGAAAGGTATAAAGCGGTGAGAATTGTTTGAAATCACTTAATTTTTTAAACTTTCAAACCGTTTGGTTTTGGCTGATTGAAACTTTTGCTGCATTTATATCACGGCATCAGGAGTGTTTATTAAGCACTAGAATTTTGCTTTCAAAATTTTAAAAACAAAGCTAACTTGCTCTTGGTCAATATTTTTTAAACATATTTTGGTCCAACTTAGTGTTGAGGAACTCAGGATGAAAAACATGTACCTCACCAGAATGATCCGTACCGTATTGTCTTCAGAGAAGACAATCTTCAAAAGATAGAATAGTGTGGCTGTTTTCAAACATTATTCCAAGCCGTAAAGTTGCACTAGATATGAATGTTCTTGAAGTGGACATTTTTGGAATTGTGTTTACATAGACCACCGTTGAATGCATCTTATATAAATGTCATATTATGATTGAGTGATAATTAGTTTTTAGTTCTCAATGATAAAAAAAAGTGTTTTAAATGTCCGACTTTGTTCTTGCTCGTGCCGATTGTATTCGTTGTCGCAGCTCACAATATTTCATTGGAAGGAAGTTTGCATTCTTTATTTGCTTTGTTTGAGCCATCCAATCATTTTTTTTAAAAGGGTGAATGTTCTTATTTTTAATTGTATTGGTGTTTTATTGGAATGGTAATGTGACGTTTTGTCTTTCCTCAATTGACTAACACAATTCTCCTTTTTGTCTCATGATAGTTTTTTTTCGCTCTTGCAGTATTTCAAAAATGTTACATTTTCTATGTTAGGCAAGTTGGTGGGATCATTAATATACAATTTGATTAGAGCTAAGCGCAGTGCAAATGGCATACATTGAAAAACAAATCACCCAAATAATTTTCTTGTTCTTTTTATCCTAATGGTAAACGTTTTCTTTTGTAATTTATTCCTTTCATAACTATTTATCTCCATGTCGTATTTTGTTTTATTATTTGTTACTTAGTTTCAGTTTCCTTTTTTGAGTGTCTCTCTGTCTCTTTCTATTTCATCGTTGGCATCTGTCTTCACACGTTCTTCGTTTTTTTTAATATATGTGCGTTCACTCCTTTCCATTCATTGTCTTGTTCCAAATGCCGTGTTAGTTTGCCCACCATTCGTCGTGTCTACTATCAAGTTTTGTTGGTGTTAATGATAGGTTTCGTTAGTTGATGTTACTAGTAAGTTTGTTCCTATGGAGCGACTTAAACCTGACTCGTGCGTTAAAAAAGGAACACTTCACCTCAACATGGTTGGACTAATAATGAAATCACTCCTGTACTGAAATGATCTTCCTATGCTGTGGCAGATTTTGTGACCTAAAGTTTCGTTGCCAATTGATTTTAGTTTTGGCTTTGCGATAAGAAACATAATTTTTTGGAAGGCAAAATACTGTTGGTGGTATCGTATTATCATTGGAACTTTATATATATATTTACTTTAAGTTTTTTTGCCTACATATATTTCATTGCAGATAGTATTTCAAATACGGTTTTAACGGATAAAGTAGAGTTCGAGGAAAATATCTGTCTATAAACGGTTTAATGTTTATGGAAGTAAAAGACATCTCACACTAAATCGTAGGCAAAACTAGCACGGTTTAATAATGTAGCTCATCTTCATTATATGAATCAAAAATTCTTGCACAATTCTAGGGAATATTTTTCTGTTCGTATTGTGGAGTTTACAACACTCTTGAGATGTGTTTGTGAGAACGACATTAACGGAAACAGGAATGATGATTATAGAATGTTTGTAACATTGGAAGCTGCATTTTAAGGAGGTCACAATGTTTATTACTGGATATCAGCGTAAATGAGACAACATTGTGTCATATTTTAATTCCAACCAAAAGCTTTTGATTTTGAAGTAATTCCAATTGGTGGTTCAGTGTTAAATTCGATTTTAAGTTATTCTGCAGCCTACGCCCATAATGTCTTAACCATGGAAAATGTTGTTATCTGCACAAACCAAATCATGGTCCCCAGGAACGCGTCGCATCAACCCCGAAGCAGAAGCATTATATTCGAATTTGTTCCATTGGGTCAAAACTTAAAGCTCGTATAAAGAATGCTTGTTGTGAAAGGGTTAAATATTCTCGCATCTCCTTATGGTTGTAGGTGCAGAATGTTTGTTTGTTGATAGTTTTTCAAACGTTCTAAACATATTGAATGTTAACGTTTCAATGTCGTAGGATCTTTCATTGAAACTGTTGCTTCTAAGACATCAACCGTCGTACAATTGTGTATGATGCTCATATTTACGAGCATCTCATACTGTGACACAACGTTTACACGCAGTTACTAATCGCAACTTTGAAGAAAATGGTGGAAAAAGATATTTTGTTTGGTTTTTTTTGTTTTGTTTGTTTCTTGAAATTGGCTAATCTGTGATTCAACAAGTCGTCGTGCAGTTGCAAAAGGGCACAACGTGTTCCAACTCTATCGTTACACAAACCCACTTGAAGCATACCTAAACACTTATTTCACGCCTTTTTAGTACTTGCCATTTACCTGTAGGATCCGTTATTTCATTTATTTCCCTACTTACTTGCTCCAGAAGTATGACATATGATGGTCCCCAGATTAAAGTTTAGGCACAAAAACGAATGCGAATGTTAATCCTTAGCTGCACTACTGCTTGTTTCATGCAAATGTGTAATAAAACTACACACAGGCCAATGAACGCTGAAGTGTTTATGGTGAAGATTTGATGATAATGGCTGCGCAGAGATTAAGATTGGTTTGATATTAGGCTGGCTTTCAGTACTATATGCATCACCAGTCATGCAACCTAGTTACTGGTCAACTACTGGTGCTTCGTAATCAATGGCATGTAGTTTGCATGAAGGATGGTCTTGCAAAGCTGAGCGGTTTCAGCCTATGGATATCTGAACATGTTAAATACTTTACCTAGCGCATCAGTATGTAAAGCAAGGTATATGTGAGATATGAGTGCTTGGGCGTGTGTCTACATCTCTGGACGTGTTAGCGTGCCTGTGTGCTGTGCTCATTCACTAACCACTGCATATAGTATCGCTTCATCATCTGTGTGAGCCTGCCACTTTCGCCAATCTTTACGCTTTGTATACGTTGTACTCCTAGCATTGCAGTATGGACAACCGATATTGATACCACTGCTAACCACTTGCGTTTTCATCTTCTCTATCTCCCTGCATCGCTCGCTGTTGCTGGGTACTCGGCAATATTAAATGGTCTGCTGGTAGATTTCCGACCTGAATGCCCAGGTTAACGACCTGCGTGGCAAGTTGTAAGTATCGCCTGAAGCGGTGACATCTCTCTCGATTCAGTCATCCCTTTCATATTTCTCACGTCTTTTCTCTCCCTAACAGCGTCAAGCCTACGCTCAAGAAGGTTTCGAAGTACGAAAACAAGTTCGCCAAGCTCCAGAAGAAGGCCGCCGAGTTCAACTTCCGCAACCAACTGAAGGTTGTCAAGAAGAAGGAATTCACCTTGGAAGAGGAGGACAAGGAGGTAAGTGGCGGCAGACATTCGCAGTGCGAAACGTACCCCATGTTTTGGAACATTTTGATTTTTGAGCCATTTCAATCGAGGCTACCCATAACTCGAATATTATTCGATTATTTTTGTTTACGTTTTCGGGTTTACTCAGTACACAACAAACACCACTACACTTCTTGAGGTTACTCAACCAAAATAAAGTCTAAAACATTTTGAAGGACTTTTGTATAAATTCTTAACATAGAATAACTTTTTACCTATAGTATTTATTCATAGTCGAAGGTGTTAATGCCTATTTTGTCGTCATGTATGACGATATTTCTTTTTTATTAATTCACCTTCGATTCCCAGAAGATCCTCAAAATATGATGGTAACACAGTGCTACATAGCAAGTCGATCATTGAAAGTATCAAAAGAAAAACAAAATCTAGTGTTGCACGTACCCTAATTGTGCTAAACGCTGATTAGAAAATAAGGAAAAAATTACTCAACTATAAAATGGCTTGTGATCATTGTTGTACCACATATGAAACAAATCTTTTGGATTTTTTTTTAAAATAATTAATTTAGCCATATTTTGAAGAAAAAGGCTGTTCGTCCTGGATGCTGCAATTCCCATCTTCCATCGATATGGTGTTTTTGATTTTTGACGATGGGAGCATCTCGCTTACAGGCTGGGTTACTATTCACTGATGTACCGATTCCTTTCCCAACAGGCAAAGAAATCGGAGAAGGCTGACTGGCAGAAGAAGTAGGGGTGTGTAGCCGACAGCGTGATAAGCAAGAGGAATCAACCGAACCCACATAGAATATCCACACCAAATACCTTTTAAACACCTTCTCTGGGCTTCACAGAATAAGAACACATCATTATTTATGCGAACTATCACACCCACGCAACCAAACAAAACGCCCGGTTACATCCCTAATTGTCAATGATGAAAAGCAGAATAATCAAACATCGTTACATGTAAAGGTTAAACAAACACGAAAGTCATATACTTGGAAAAAGGGAACCCATCTTTTATCTAGTCCACAACCTCTACTTTCGAGCATTCAGGTTGAGCATACGCATGTATGTATACTTATTAATGTGGTTGCGGTTTCCATTTTAAACGAATTCGAAGAACCAGGTTCTTTCGGAATGAATTGAACCGAAGTTTGACGAGTTTAAGCTTAAGATTTTATTAGCGGAATGCCCTTGCTATATACTATACGACATACAGTATTCCTAAAATCAACAAATACATAAAACAACAGGTAAATGATCTTTAACTATCAAAATTCGTCACTATGTTGTACGTATCCAGCACAGCTAAACCAGAAGCTAAAATTTTCAGTTTATGAATCTCATCTCACAAGAAAATAAAATGCACACCACCTTTCAACTCAAAACCTTTCCTCATAACAACGTCGATTTGAGGGACTGCAATCTGACCAATGTGAATGGCGGATTAAGGACTTCATATTTTCGTGACAAAAATTTAGTAACAAATACCTTTCGCCCATTCGATTTCATCAATTTTCATTCAAATTTAAACTTAGTCGTTATGGTCTACTAATTCGTTTTTCTTTCTTCTTTATTACATTTTTGTTAACCATCGTCCGCTGGATTGATTGAATTGCGTTTCGTGCCGATGCCCTGATGTGCTATACTCCATCACCCTGTGTCCATCGAGAGCAGAAGAAGCCCGAATGGTCGAAAAAGGGCGACAGCAAGGTAAAAGAGGAAACGGCAGAAGCGGTTGAAGCCGAGGCATAAGCCCACGTTCGCTTCTATCCAATACTCTTACAATCACTATCCACAACAACATAACAACCAACAACCAACAACCAAGGACAGCAACATTAAAACAACTGGAACGACCACTGTAGGCGTGGTGTACAGCTATGCTCTGTTGAAATCGTTTGGAATATTTTTGACAATAAAATAAACATACAAAAAAAAAAAAACAAAACAAATAACCAAAATTATCAGACTGCCACTTTCAGCCGTGTTAGCATGACGACTCATGATCCTTTGTGTGTCCAATGCCCCGAACTCTCCACTGTGCTATAATCAATCTTCTTCCAATATAAGTTATACGTTGGTGATTAAAAATAAGGTGTTTACATCAAATCAACACAACTACTTTTCTCTCCGAATTCATCCTTCTTCATTTGCAGTCTACGCCAAAATTTAGTATAATGGTACTTGTACCATGTGCTTTTTATCGTAATTGTAGTTAACTTATCCTTATATTTCCTTGGCTTTATTTTCGAAATTTTATAGCCCTAGAAAACTATTTAACAACTTAGAAGAACGTTTTATTTGAGGCAAGCGATAATTTTGATTGAGGACTTGCGTTGGAAAAATCAGTTGGTTGAAAATACCGAATTAGATTTTATAGCAGGTTATGGAAGTTGAAAATGAAAAAAAAACATGGAAAACGCTTGTAAAACTGTGATGACAAGTGAAAGCACAGGTACAACATTGAGAACTCAATTAAATTGATAAAAAGACTTTTCTTAACTAACTATCTCAATATCATTGAATCTGTATACCCTTAACAAACAAACATTTCGATTTTTGCTAAATGTCCACCTTTTATCCAACCGTGACCTGCTCCAAATGAAGGATGATCACTCGATACAAAAATGACTGCATGCTAAAAGTGCTAAGTAAAAAACACCTCTTGTTTCGAGCTAACCGTGCACTCTGACTGGCTGGTATTGCTGGATGTCCAACACACCAACATCTGTTATCTTCTGTGTTACCATGACCGATACAATCCCATACTTAAATGCACATGACGTCTATCGTAGTAGGTTAAGACTTTACTCTCTTCATAATCGTTCTTTTTATGTCAACCTAGCCGGAAGCACCAGCTCCAGCAGAAACTGCATAATTGAACGATCGGTGCTGCTAGTCACGATCAACGAGAGAAAGAGAGAGTGAGAGAGAGTGAGGGATAAATGCATGTAAGAAAAACATTGGAAAACCTTTTCGAAAAAAAGCTGAAAGCAGTTTCTTATTACAATATCTATTGCCTACTCCATCGCAATCGGACACCGACGAACCAATCTGAAGAGCCATCGTTCACGATCTTCTGTAAGTCTTCATGCGGTTCAGCCTCTGCGTATTGTCCGTTTCATAGACATTGTAAATGTGCAGCGTCAAAGTCGTTTGTGCAGGCGTCCCCATTTAGTTAGTAGTCACTGTGCGGCGTGTTCGTAGTGTTTGGCTCATGAGTGGCGTGAATGTCATCACTATATGTCTAGCATTGTGATTTTCTCACCAATCACACACATGTAATCTCTGTCAGACCAGTTTTTTGTACGTGTGAGCAATTTGCGTTGACACATTTGACTTCCGTAGTGCATACGTTGATTCTTTCAAACGCTAACATTCACCGATCGCAACGACTGGTTCTCTTTTCATTCCATTTCATTTTCCACCTCGCTTGCCACCCCTTTCGCCAACGTTTTCGAACTCATCTACTAGGAGGGATCCACCGGCGCGGAAGGCAACTAAATGATGACTACCATTGATTTCGATATTCTGATCCAAACCACTGCTACCACCACCACCACCACCACCACCACCATCATCACTACCACCCTGCATATTCGATTCCGGTTAGCAAACGAATGTGCAGCCACTCTCCAACGACGTAGCAACCTCGGATACCCACCGTTTTTCCAAGGCTGCAATCTGTTAAGCTTAGTTTAGGTAACAATCCACCATTTTTTTTATATACAACCGCACGAAAACGAAGATAAAATAATTGCGGTGATTTAAATACACGCTTGAAGTGGAGACTTCGACGAAAATATGAAAAAACACACCTTACTATATATTCAGCTTTCCTGTTTTTATATCGATGTGCGCACATTGGATTAGAAATGTAAGAATATTGCTGAACGAAACGCATTGTCTAACGCTCATCCAAGTGGTTCGCGGTCGAAGGTCAAAAGCATAAGACATTGCTAATAAATTCGGAACATTTTGACCGTATCGAAGGGCTAGACATAAGGCTTTTAAATACAACCGACTACGCACGTACGTGAAAGGAACAGTATAGTACGTCTTAGGTCAGATGGCACCAAAGATGGTCGTTACGGCAAAGCGGAAGAAGATACGATCGACTGCTCTTATCCTGCTCGATAGTTTCCCGTTGCAAACGTTCAAATCATACACAAATTTACTTCAAATGTTGAAGTGTGAAATTTCGACAGCTCGCATATCCGGAACTTGGGTGGAAGTTGTTTTTTTATGATTTTAGTGTCAAATTTCAATTTGTAAATGTGAATATCGACTAATTTTTTAATCACCGCGTTGATAAGTCTTGCTAGAATGGAGATATCGTTCTCCGATCATTACTAAACCTTCGAAATCCCATGAAGATAACTTGGGTTTGCATTTATTTCTTTATTTATTCATTTATTTATCATTGTATTTATTTGCTTAGTTCGCCGTCGCCGGATGAAAAATGTTTGATGGTTTTTGTGGCGAGCAAAACATTTTTAGCATCACGATTGCCCATGATCATGTTGAGAAATTGTATACGAAAGAAAGATTGCTTCACCTTATAGATATAATCCGAAATTATTTCACTGTTGTTTGTTTTAGAGGGGAAAAAAGTGTACACAGTATGTAGTAGTCTTTATGGAAAATATCATGGTAAAGTATCAGCATACCAAATTGGATGGCGTTGCAAAACCTATCTGTTCAACTGAGCAACGAACGTTGATAAAATCGTCAGACTGACGTGGTCTTGGATAAGCTGCTGTACTTCGCCCTCATGGTACCATTGCTTTCCCAGGCAACGATTTTTGTTAATAATGTAGTTATTAATGTAAATATTGTATTTTCCTTGTGATAAAGCATGGTACAATCAGAATTTGTGCATTAGTTCTTGGGATATAATGCAACAATTTAATTATTTTTTACTATGCGGTGGTGATCGCATGCAATTTTTATCTAAAGCATGCAAGAATGGATTGCATACACACGCCATATAGCGCATGTCTCGACTGTATGAGGTGAGCGTCAAAGGTCCTTGAAATATTTCAGAAACTATTTACAGTAACCGAAGTCCAACGTGAATCCTCATTTTCAGGATAAATAAAATATGTTTCGAGGTGCTGCAAAAATCGAGCATATGGTTTAAAAAACTTGAAAGAAATATTGTACCATCCTTACCCTTTATGCTGTACGCTTACACCGTACACAGCTCGGGAGAAATATGTTTCCTTTGACATTTGTGTAACCACCGTTCAGGAAAAATAAAAAGACAAAAAACAATGTTGAGAAACTGAAGGTGCTGAAGCTTTTCCTTTCCGTAAGCTTTTGGGGGGCGCACCGTTTTCGTACCCAAAAAAAAAAAATAAATAAATAAAATGTGTACACCTTTAATACACCTTTTTTGTTAAACTTATACAGTGACCGGAATGAAAGAGTGTTTACCTTTCAGTTTTTTTTTTAAATTTTTTGCTCTTTGTTTTTGTTCAAATCAAGGAAAATACACTGTCATCAAATTTTTTGTCTTGTATTCCTATCCATTTTTGAATTCGCCTAAGGATTTGCAGCAAACAAAACAATTAATTTTTGTGCAAAAACAAAACATGTTGTAAAATATGTACTAGCAACAAGATAAAGTAATTTTGTAAGTAAGAAATTTGTTTTGATTGTTTTTGATTCTCGTAGCAAAGAATATTTTTACCGAACTCAAACCAAAAGCTTTGTAAAAATCGATTCAATAATGAATATCACTGTGCATAAACATCCTTCGAAGAATTAAATTCTCAAACCCTAAAAACCTGACGTTAAACAGTTCAAAGCACATTCAGTAGGCTTAGAAAGTCAATGGAGGACACATAAAATATTAAGATGCGTTATTTATATTTTTTTTTCAATGTTCACAACAAAAAAACTAAAGCAATGACTTTATCTAGTATCTGTTTTTAAAATATTTTTTTAAAGTTAAACTGGTTTGTTTTCTCCTAATTTAAACATGATTCTCATAATGGATATCAAAAACAAGATACAAACAATGATCACAGTCCAACACTCAAGCAGCTTTGAGGTGAGCACTTTATCATGCCGGTCACTGTATACAGGTGGCTCTGTGGTTCCCCATTACACAAAAAATAGCCTAGTACGCTTTCTTTGCTCGTCTCTGGCATCTCGCTAGCTTAGATTCATTTTTCTAATGTATCCACGCGTTCATTCTATCAACAGTTTGATGCTTTGTACAGGTGTGTCGCTTTTTTGACATTAAGCGGCAACATTTCCACATCCTAGGGCAAGGCAATTGCGTTAAGGTACGACACTTAAAGACTGTGAATCAATGAACTGTTTTCGGTGCCATGCGTCAAAATGTGAAACCACACTAACGCACCGCCATACGCAACTTGTAAAGAATGCTTGAATGTCTATGTAAGACTATGCAGCAGTAGTCATGGATACTGGAGGAGCGTTCTCGCGGCGAGTGTTGGTATCCTTTCTTGTTTCTGACCTAGTGTCGAAGTGCGCATGATTCGGACATGCTCAACGTCAACTTGATGTTAGCGTGACTAGACGTGTCACAGTGTGGCAACTGCGTTGCCAATGCTCCTTAAAGCGATTATGTTGGGAGGCATCACATCACTAGAAAATTTCTTTTGCCTTTCGTAAAACTAGAGATTCCAAATTTGTGTGTTAATCAGCGTCGAATTGTAGTTTAATAACTCCTACCCTTCGATTAGGTAGCATGTGTCGAGCGTTTCATCTGTATGGACAGGAAACATTGCAGTTAGCCAAAGGAACCTGTGGAGCTTTAGTGCGGATTGAAGTTTTTTTCAATGTTGGCTTATTTTGCTAGTCTTCAAGTGGCAAGCCAGTAGTTCAACTAGTGTGAAAGAAAAAAACAGCTATATTATATTTTCATCCGATTCCTCTTAAAATCACCCCAAATGCTATGTGAAAAAGTTATAGGATAACAGAGACGTTTGGTGGCTTACGACGTTTTCTTTAGCAAGGTGCGCTTAGTATCGTGTAGTGGTTTTCGGAGGCAACTGGTATTGATTATTTGCAAGCAGAATGTTCATATTGATTTTTGTTCCGCTTCTTTATAACTTTTAATGGAATTATATATCCATCGTTTATGCAGAAAACCATCGTCAACTCCGTGGGCAACATCAAAGGAGTACCTCGCTATCAACCTTCGTAATATGGGAGCGTCATTTAACATTTACCGAAAGCGTATCATCATCGTTTTCTTTTTCCAATCATTCCGAAAGGATAAATAAAGAAAGGTAAGTATGAATTCTTTTGTTAACGAAACTTGAAGGAAATTTAAATATCCCCAGAAAAAAAGATAAACGTTAGTCAACTGTTTACCTTAGCTGCATATTTTATACAATTGAATATTTTTTCTAAATTTAAAGTACAGTCAAACCTCTCTAAGATGTAAACTATCTACGTTGAGTAACTTTCGCTAGCATTTTCTAACACTTTTTTGTTGAACTTTTGATTTCGCAATTAAGGTTCCCAATGGTTTACACTTACAAAATGAATTGGTACATTGTGAGAAAACGATTCGTTGTACAAACGCTTGCTGTTGCCTTATAATTTCATGTATATTTATATCCTTGGCTTTCATAGATAACACTGAAAAAATGGTGCCACCAGACGACGCACTGTATTTTCGTGAGTATTAGTTAAGAGAGCCGGCAGCTTTGTGCATCATTCCGCGAACGCCATGGATACCGCTGTGCTTATCTCCTGCATGGCATTGACCGCGACTCTCCTGATCGTTCTGTTGCTGCTCTGCCGATTAGTTCAGCCTCATGATATCGCATGGTTTCTTTCGAGTCGCGAAGACAAGCTGAAACTGTCCAAGATGAGACTGTACAACGCTAATGGCTATCTGGTAATTTTCTTACTTACTTTATATGAGTTATAAGGCTAGAAGTGCGAAGTTTGCAAATATGATGTGAAAATTATCCTGAGAAATACTGTTAGACACAAAACATAGCAGGAAACGATCGAGCATATGCATATAATTGGTGTAAAAACATTATTTGGCACTTACTAGTCTGTTTTTCGTCTTTTACTCTAAACTTCCAATCCATTTGTAGATGCATTCTGGATCGGAGATTTTGTTAGGGTCCACCGGAAGCTTTCAACGGTTCGATTCTGTGGATCGCGACTATAAGCCACAGTACGGACCGCGGTCTGGTATCAGCTTTCCATCCTGGCGGAACTCTACAGAAGAGCCTGACATCCCACCACAACCGTTGCGACCCGCCCCTTCGCCCAGAGAGGCAAAACTTTCGCGTGAAAAACCCATCCTGCGGCAAATGTAAGCATAGTGAAAAATTTGATACAATGTATTCTTCCAGGAATCAGCTACTCCGACATTTCAACGTCTGTTTTAATACCTCAATCTTGCATTTTCAGTTCGGAACCGAAAGCCCCAACGTCACGAACGGTTTTTATCTCGCCCATACCTAGGCCGGTACCTCGCAAGCAACACTCAGCACCTATTTCATTTCCGCTGCTGATTTCACCACAGGAGAAACAATCAAACAAGACGGTGCGGCCGCCTCAAACAGTGCCAGTGACCCAACACCATCCGTGTACCAATCCTTTCCTCAACACTTCCCAGCAGCAGGAAGAGTTGCTGCACGGTATTTCCAAAAGCTGCCATCAGCAGGTATCACCTTTGATACCTTCGCCGCTTACCGTGCCGCATTCCGCCGTGTCAAGTTCTTCCGAGTTCCATGCCCTCAAGTCAGCGAACAACCCGTTCATTGATTCACCAGTGGCATCCAGCAAAACCTATGATCAACCTCAACAGCAACCGCAACAACAATTCTGTGTGTTCAACTTTGATCCGGCTATGGTGCAATCGCTGTTCAATCGCCCAGTTCCTGGTGGTACCCAATTACTCCCTAGCTCCAATAGTACTAGTACAACCACCACTAGTACAGTTGGAAGTAGTGTGGGCAGCTCAGCTGAGATGCCCGAGCAACCAACACCGGCACCTCCAGTTCTAGAAGACGACACGTTGCGGGGGACACACAAGCGTATCAACAATCTGCGACGGATGTCAAGGCTAATCGAGAGCAATCAACTACTATTAAACATCTACCAACAGTTCAATCGAACGATATCTGAACAGCCAGAGCTACCGTTGGTCGTAACACCACATGTCAGCAAGCCGCTGATGCCTTTAACTAGCCCTATAGCAACCCAGCTTCCAGTTACATCCAGCGATGCAACTCAAGCTTCCACTGCAGAAACATCAGTGGAGGCCCAACCGAGGTCGTTGTCTCCAGTTTCCGAGTTTAGTGCCATCTTCAGCAAGCCTCCCCTGATGTCACCGCGTGTTTCAAGCGGTGATAGGTCCTCGCCGTGCAAGTATCGCGACTCACCGCGATCCGACATCACCGAAAGCATTCGAGTACCTACAGTATCGCGCAGTATCAAGCATATCCTGCGCAATCGATCGTACTCGGAAACGGAATTCAGCCAGCGCAAGCTTATAAAGTCGCAAGCCATTCTGTCGATATCTGACGGGTATCCGCACCAGGCGTCCGCTTCTAACGCGTGCTCGGTACCACCGTCGCCACTGGCCAAAAATGCATCCTACAAAGACCTCAGCCAGTACCAGTGGGGTAGTGCTGGAGCGAACGTTGGGTCGGCCAGCTGCGGATATCTGTATAGTAGCCGCGATTCGTTGCAGAAAACCGTTTCGGAGTCCTTTCTCGAGCAGTACTCGTTAACACAACATCGCGAAAGTAACGAGACTGCGGGTGAGCGTCAAATGAGGTATGGAATTAACTCATCTGGCATCGATAGTTCCAGAATTGAACAAAACCCAGGAACGGTTCTGCCGTCGTCGTCCTGCGAGTCGGTTGCGTCAGAGTCGTCGGTCGTATTCACCGATCTTATCCGTAGTCCGAGCCATCCAGCTGCCGGATACTTGTGTGTTGGGTTACAACTTGGCAGGTATGGGCGCGGTTAGTCTTTGGAAAAGGATTTGTGCTTAAATATAAGTTTGATTTTCTTCCTTATTCTCGGCTACTACAACAACATCTACCGGGTAAAGCACTACCGACGATCGAGAGGAGCTTCTGGTGACGGTAAGAGAGGCTAAGGATCTGGTTCTTACTCCAGAAGTGGACGAAGTGGATACTTTCGTGAAGGTGTTACTCATACCTACGGATGGCACTGCACGGCAAACAAAGGTGAGACGAATGGCGCTTGGAATGTCGTAGGCTGTTATACCTTGTAGGATGTGCAGGACCTGTCTAAACATGTTCGGCATGATTGGACATGACATTTGAAATAAGACAGTCCACTCGATTGATACTCTTTGCTTCCATCAAAACTAGGTTTGCAAACACGCGAAGCAACCAAGCTACCAGGAAACATTCAGTTATTGCATAAGTAATCGCAAAGCTGTACGTCATTCGCTTTGGTTTTACGTCTATCTCAACAGTGCCAACTCACAAACATTGATAGGTAAGTTTAAAAGTCTCTGATTTTCTATCGGCGCATTGACTTGAAAATGAAAAACTGGACAGTTTGTTGAACCATGTAGAGTATGGAATGTGTAATTCTGAAGCCTTGCAAACGGTTTTATATTGTGCTGTTTATAATGGAGTGCAGTTGCTTGTTGTAATCTTACTTTTATTAAATTGAACAGTTTTCTACGATTCACTTTCGGGGATATCGTAATTTGTGAATGGAGACAGAGATAAATTATAGAAGATCAGGAATGAAAGAGTGTGCTAGCAATGCTCAAGCATTTTGCTCGCTGCTTTGCTTCAACATCGTAAGAGTTCGAGATCAAGTTTACAGCACATTTGGGGGAAAACTGTTTCTCTGAAAGTTATTTTGAAGTTAATTAGTTCTGCAACCCCAATTTTCTTTATTCAACAATAGGAGAAGCTGAGATTCAACTAGATGAAAACGTTCAGCTACCTGTAACTAGCTGGATGAAGCTGATCGACCCTAGCCACCGGAATTTGGGCCTTGGTGAATTAATGTTATCGTTAAGCTACTTACCGACGGCGGAGCGGCTTACCGTTGTGGTGGTGAAGGCACGCAACCTTGCACTGAAAAACCGTGGAATTAATGAATCGAAGGCGTTGGAAAGCGAAACGGGTCTCGAGCCCGACGGAGCTGGGAATGTTTTCGTCAAGGTGAGTTGGCGAGATGTGTTGAGAAGTAAGCTGTATACTAACGGTTTCTTGTTCTGACAGGTGTATCTGCTGCAGAACGATCGAAAGATTTCCAAGAAAAAGACGTCGGTGAAGCGCGCGGAACAATTTCCGATCTACAATGAAGCGATCATCTTCAGCTTGCCCCCGTATATGCTGAACGTGGTGCAAATTCGGCTCTCCGTAGTACAGATGGTGCAGCGGGTAGAAGCGTGTGTCTCGGAAGATCTCAGCACGAACGGCCGAAAGCCCTCGGTCGACGGCGTTTCCCGCAAACCGAGTGTGAAACTGGTCTCTCTCGGTCACGTCATCATCGGTAGTGGCACGACCGGGAAGGGTCTGCGACACTGGCACCAAATGCTAACGGCCCTGCGAAAACCGGTGGCCATGTGGCACGGATTGCGCAGCACTTCGGAGCAGCACAGGAGAGACAAACCGAACGCGAACGATGGCCGAGTGAAGCAATGAAGTGATCCTTTTGAGTAAATTTAGATAACAAAAATGTCCTTCGAACAATTGTTCTCGATTATAGCAAATTACTTTATTAAAACACGAAGAAATTCTATACAGAAGATATGTAAAAATTGTCTATTTTGACCACAACCCTCAACAACAATTACAATGTTCGAGATTATAGACTTCTTGACCTACGCCGATAATCGATCAAATCATTGAAAATCCTTTTTGGTGATAGCTTTTGTCGATGATCTGAATTCGCACATACGCTTAAAAGCTTTTTCCAATAACCTTATCGATGACGCAAAGCAGTGTGAGTTAAAACGTCTTCCATTATTTGAAAAAAAAAACGATACACAAGGGAACGCCTTCATCTTTTTATTTTATTGATCAATTTGAGCATTTTCATCAATTTATTTTACCTGCCATAGTTTTGTTCCATTATTAAGGTTTAGCAATTGTAGATATAAAACCAATTCGCAAAGCAGAGATACCCAAGTGTTTTTTAACGCCAAGAGAAGAATATTTTCGATCCTTTGAAGTGTGGAACAGCTTAAATTTGATGACAATTTCATCAGTGGAATTCTCATTTCCTTAAATCATTTGAATTTATATATATCTCAAAGTATTCGGCTCTCCAAGTATTTTCCAAATTTCGATATTCTCCACTTCATCTCCAATGAAAAATCATTTATTAATCGAAAGCAAGATACTTCAATTTGTTAAAATGTTTACATATCAATCTCTACAGATGGTATTCCCAAGGATTTTCAATGAACATAAGCTGACACTTTAACGCCACCTTCGAATACTCATTCTCGTTCTATCTGCTGTTAAAGGAACGGTGGTTAATGAAGAACTTTAGATTCTCATCAAACATCAGCACCTGTGTTAGTGAGGCTCTTTACGACAGGTTTTTCCCAGAAAATGATCCACGTAATCGGAAGTAATGAAAGTGAGATCACATTTGACATATAGCACGTTGCAATGTTCTCATTCTCATGTGAATCGTGTTATCTCGTTTGTTATAATCTTTATGAAGACTATTTCTAAATGTATAAATCCTGTATAAATATCACGCGTATGTACATGTTTCTATAAAAAATAACTGGCTGTAAGAAATATACTTGATGTAATAAATCACTTTGTACTTGTCTTTAATTTTAATCCCCTACTAATAAAAAGTAGCATTCAAATTTAAACAGAAATTTGGTAAGATTTATGTTTGATTCGGTAGCAGACTTTTCAACACTTTGTGTTTGACCTTCCAATCGTTTAAAATTGGTGTGTAGCCGGGAAAACATTTATAAAGTTATCAACTTGGATGTCTGATAGCATTTTTGTTACTTTTAATTGCTAGATTTGCGACGAGCACTCTAGTTACATTTTTTTGTTAATTATTTATAAACTAAGGTAAGCTTAGTACCAACCACCGGGCGCCTCCATCGTGACGAATGCAATAGCGTCGTGTTCTGGAAACAAAACTTTGCAAAACTACAGGTGGTGGAGTCAAGTAAAAGGTATGATATGTTTATCGGTGATTAGAAAAAAGATTATTCTATAGAATTGGAGGTGAATCAAAGCGAAGTTTTCTGTTTAATGATAGCTTCAAGGCTTAGCTATATTTTGTGTACAGCTCCGTAGCCGAGATGTACGAATACCCCGTGATCAAGAGTCGGTCCCTCCGCCCTTTCAGTCTAGTGTGGTTGAGAAATGCACTGAACACGAATGGATCGAATCAGACAAATCCTATTGGTTTGTTGTAGTAGATTTTTTTAAACATGATTTTACGTATATCATATACACCAAACAACTGTGGAGCCTTTATTAAACAAAGCTCCAGGCAGAAAGAATTTGTAATCTTAACCTTGGAACATAAGTAGCACCAGGGATCGTCGTTCACTTTTTGTCAACTTCATTTCGTCTCGGCTATGATTGGTTGATCAGATTTGAGTATCACTTTCCCCTACTGAAAGATTCCAGCAGCTGCATCCCCTACCCATTATAGTAAGCATTTTATGGTACACTTTAAGGGGAATTCGAGCACTTTGGCCATGATACGAGCTCTCAAAGGCATTGGGTGTTTTTTGGCTGGCAGTCGTGCTTGGAACAGTTCAGTTGACGGGTGTTTGTAGAATCGATACTTAGCCTTGCATTTTTTTGTATCACATTACAGAACATAGAAGCTCAACATGCTCTGTATAATAAACCTCAAAAACAAACTAAAAGCACTTTAGCGAATTAAATATCGAATAACCATTAAATTGCGCGAATTTGTCCCTTATATGTTGGGATTAAATAAGGGGTCATGATTTATTCAGAAATCGACTCATGAGCGTTGAGGCGAACTATAGGCCCATTAAGGCCCACTGATGGTAACTTCAACCATGTAAAAGAGTGCTACTGTCAGCTAAATAATTCCGTCGCTACTTCCATTGAGGTTAATCTGATCATCAGAACAAGATTTGCGATGATCTTATGACGCGAAAGAGAGTGTGAACAGAAATGATGTTGATGAATCCCGTAGTAATTTAACTGAGCGTGTAGATCAGAAACCGGCATAAGATTAATTAACACTGGAACACTGCGGTCTGGGTTCATAACTTATTGCAAAAGAACTATTTAAAACAAATGTTATCTTTGAAATTTACTGAAACAAATGTATGTTGTTCTATGAATAAATTTTAATTTCTGTTTATAAGATATATCTAATTACAATCCTATATCCTTTTATCTATTTTCTTTCATCCATCCCAGCTTATGCAAACATTTTCAACATGACAACATTTTTAACATTACAGCTTCAGAAACAAAAAGTGGTTTACCCAATAATTTAATATTCAATAAGAAAATTGTTAAGAGAGGGTACAATAAAATGGATGTAAATAAAGCGATGGCGCTAAGCAGTTCGTGACTTCATTTTGCACTTGAGGATGTGACAAAATAACTCAGAAACAAATCACGACAAAAATGCCATCTCAGTGAGGGAAGGGATTTCCTAAAGAATGCGGCTACGAGCTGCAATATCTGCTTAATGTCGGGATGCTTTGCGTGCAGGAATTCAATCAGGTCAATTGGGTTCGTTTCACTGTAATAAAGATCCAATTTCGCATAACCTCGGCGGCGATGTGAAAGAATGCTAACCACGACTATTGACAGGGGCAGCTGTACGAGCAAAATTGGAAAACTCAATTGCATGTTGTGAATTTGGAGATGGTAAGGGTCTTAGGACCTGTCGTCACCCGATTTTGCCGTTTGAATTTGAACATTCTGAGCTGTGCCAGTTCAATTGATCAAATTCTGTGACTGCTTCTGACTTTATTAGTTGTTCTGAACACTGCGTAGGTTCGTTCCTGTGCCTCTTTTATTTTATTTTGTCGGAAAGGACGGCCTGGCCGTATTGCTCTGTGTCTCTTTTTGTGGATGCAAAAGACTCATTTCAATTGTGTTTACAGTTTTGCGTCGTACAGAAAGATAATTTTAGAAGCTCATAAATAAAACTGTTCAAAATAATTATCGCTTTATGGTAATTTATTTAAATACTTTACGTCAAAAGGGGCAAAACAATTGAAATGTATAAAATAACTTTAAAACAAAGCTAGTTGTAAGCAACATAACTCAACCCAACATGTACACCACACTTTTAAAACAACTTTTGCTACAATTTTGTGTGTTGGTTTTCGCTGTTAATGCACAAGCATCTTTTTGTTTTGCTTTTGTTTTAACGTCTATAACTTTGTACTCAGATGGAAAAAAGAACTAACGAAAGTTATTATGTTAAACAGAGTATTTTAGATTTTGTGACCAGAGATAGGCGTGTTTTGTGACGTTTTACCGTCAAAGAATAATCTAAATAAAGAATAATCCAAATTATAAAATGAGTTCAGAAATAAGTTTAATGAAATGAAGAAACTTAGCTCATGTCATTTCATATTCGGCAATGCTAAATTTGAATTGAAGTAGGTACGACCGAAGTGTGTAGCTGCCCTGGTTACTGTTACATCGGCAATCGGATTTGATTACTCGGATGTGCGCTCAATCAAAGGGTTGATCGATTTTGTTTCCGCCTTGAAACTTTCCCGAGCATTTGTCAAACCAATCAACAGGTTGGGAAACAAGAAAACATAGTGCCAAACGTTACAACCCGTCGCCTGGTGACGCGACGGTGCGTAGTGCGAACGGGAAAGTTAGTTCTTTGACTTTTCCCATCGTCCTAAGGCATGTCAAAGGACTGGCAAATTTGCGGCGACGTGCGGGCGCTTAAGTCGGAGGCAATCAAACTGTAATTAGAGTTGGTATAAATTTTCCTTCTCTTTGCGCAAACTTTCCGCCACCTCCACCTTCGTGATGCAAGAGTACTTTGCCATCCGTGCGTGTCATATGGTTCCAACAGCTTCTGTCTGACTGTTTGCGAATCAATGTCAGAATTTGTTGATAAGATTAGCTGCAGACGCTGCTGTTCGGGGTTTCAAAGCACACAAACAGGCCATTTACGCATCTAAACGCCGGATAGAATAATCAACTACACATTCTTGTAGACATTTGACAATTGTTTTATTGGGAAAACACAACCAAATGTAGAAAATCAGAGCCTTACTTTGGTAACTTTTCGGCAAAATTTTAACAGAATTTTTTATTAATTTATTGTCCATCTTTCTTTTTACCATAATCAAATCAAATTTTACTTGATATTTACAGAAACACTGAAGGTTCTTATCTTGTTTAACTTTCACTTCTCTTTATCTATTGTACTATGAAATTGTTACTATCCCTTTCACTTCTAGTACTGAAAAATGTACTTCTATTCTACTATTACCATTTTTTCAATTTCATTTCCAAGAAATCTCAGTAAATATTATTTTCATTTATTTCATTTTTTTACTGTTAATTTTTTCATAAATCTAGGACGCCAGGTAAAGCCACACCCCACCACTTTTTCTTCTACTGGAAAGTGAAATAAAACTATTCCTTAGTTCAGCATTCCCATCAGAAACCGTGCGCTGCTTTTCGTTTTGCTTTTGCTTTTCTAATCTGTGCATAGCATAAGAAGATAGTCGCTCATGTTCCTCTAAACTGCCGCCTTCTCCTACACCAACCCCCTACCCCGCCACAAACCCCGAAATGCTTTAACCATCCTTGCCGCTCTGTCTACACATTCCTACCCATCTAGCATTATCCTGCACGCGCGAACTTGAAATGTTTATTTGAAAGCACGCTTCATGAAATATTAATGCAATTAATTTTTACATCCACCAGCTCAACCGAGCGAAACGGTGGACTTTGAAGTCACCTGCAGCCAACGGTCGCGCGATTGCCCGGACTATGTTTCGCTACAGATTCGTTCGCGCTTCTAGTTTCCTCTGCGCTCTGCTGTTTTTTATTACGTTTCTTCCGACGCTGCGATTCCTCAGTACTAGTTTTTGAAGAAATCGCCCGCCCACGGAGCGAAGCGCAGTCTACTTGCAATCGAAAATGGAAGTACGAGTAAACCACAAACATGTTTGAAGGAGAGCAAGGTTTTGCGTCATTGACCGGAAGAAAAGTGAAAATTGGATGTTAATTGCTTCAGTCTTATTTCTATCTCTATGTAACTCAGCACAGTAGTTCTTAAAAATTAAAAATATTTCTGAAAGATTTCACAGAAAGAAAAGTAAACATAGTCTACAAAATTGTTTTATTGTAACGTTAAATATGAATTTATAGAGAAATAGTGAATATATTACCTGAAAAAAAAGTTGTTCTATGTTAGAATGAAGTTGATGTTATGGAGCAAAACGGTTGATAATTTTTCACACAATCACAATTGAACTCACTTGAACACCGTCATTCACAACCTGGCGTCATTGTGTCACGCAGCACTTGGGCATGAAAATGGTCTTAACAAACGACTTTACCAATTTAGTAGATGAGCACCGTTTATCCTCGCTAAGTGATTGTTTTTACTTTATCACTCCGGCTCAACGGCGAACCTCCAGAATGGAAAATCCTTGTATCTCAAGTAGGATTTCCACGTCTTCTCTGCCAAACCCCACTAGAAATGGGGTATTTTTTCGCATTCCAATGGGAGCGGTAAGGTTTTATTCTCAATCAACCGCACTTTAGCGGCAGGACTAAGCCAAAAGCGCTCCCCGTCTGTTTGTGAGTGTTTGCGATTGTTTGGCAATCTTTGTACTTGCAACGCATCTCGTGTCGTTCCATCCTATCATAGGATTACATTGAACGGATTTTCAATGTGATCCTCTTGGGTTCATTTGAAAATAGCGATGCTGGGAAATAATTTTCCTGTGGTGTGGTGGGCTCTACGAGGTTTTTCCGGCTAGTGGATAATGAATATATTGGATAGTAATGAAAATATTGACTGAAAACTGAAAACAATAATTGAAATGGAAAATGTTAACACTGGAGGTGCTTTCAGTCCCAACTGACTGAAAGAGAGAGAAAATAAAATTTGAGAAGAAATTGTTGTAAGAAATTCCATTATGTTAATAAATTTTTCTCATGATTTTTGGTTCACTTCATCAAACAAGTTTCTATATTATTTGAATATATCTTTATATGAAGAGTTTTTCAATTTGATGCTGCTAATTCCGAATACAATAAATAGTATTTTAATTGGACATCAACTTAACGTCCGATCGCACTTCACTGAAAAAAAACTACAACAGCAAAGCAATTCCTGCACGAAAATGTAATACCATATAAAGTGAATCAAGCAGTTAAAGCGAAAAATGAAGCAAGGAGATTGAAACATAAGCCTCTTTGCATCCAATCTTAAAATGAACCCACTAAGGCACGTTTCATCGGCGCCTTTTTTTATTTTTCCTCCACATCTTCCCATTTTTTCCCCGGAACGGGTTTAGATTACCATTCAACGCGCCTCGGGCTTGCACGGAATGATAAGCCAAGAATCATCCAAAAACCGAAGTGCGTCGGTGCGGGTAATGAATGGAATGGAAAATTAGTTCCCCATCTTAGACGGAACCTGTGTGGGGGGCGTGGGACAAGGAGCGGACGTATTTTGAATACGAATTAAATAAACAAAATTAAAATTAACATCATTATCACATCGTTCCGCGGTTTGACGAGCCCGGCGAAAGCTGGCCGTACCCCTTTTGGGCGTTTCAAGGGGTGCTGATGCCTTAAAGCTAGAGCGGATCAGAGAGCGTTATAGTTGAAGGAGGAAAAGTTAGATTGGAATCAAGTAAAGCGAACGTCAGAGGAAAATATTTGGAAAGGATGAACATAAAACGGGGAAAACCTCGGAGGAAAAATGAAAAGCACCGATCCTGCAGTAACATTGAATTAGTGAGATGATCGGTACGAACAAATAACGAAAGATAGCAGATGGTAAAAATGGTAACAGATTGTTCCCTTTCAAGCCATACGTTTTAAGGCATAGGAAATTAAATCATGCCAGCAATCGTTTCGCGACGTTTCAGAGTTTTCTTAATCGACAATTAAAGTCCCAGTAACGACCACTTTTACGACAACACCTACGCATGACTTGCATCTTCAGGTAAATATGGTTAATTTGAAAGAACCGCGTGGTAATAATAATTTTGATTTCGAAAATCACTAAAATTCATTCGATTAGTTACATTGTAAACTAATTTACACAACCTTGAAAAAGGTATATCGTAATTCAGTTCTTCTTTCATGGAAAGTCCGTGCTTCACTTCCAATGAAATTGTCAAAGGGTTATGAATGTTTTATTAAGAAAGCGGCCACTTTGAAGAATTCGTCGGAAGAACTATTATGATGTTTTTAAAAGCAGATTAATATAAAATTACTGTGGAATTTAAAAAGAAAAGGCCTAGAATAAGACGCTTTTCACGGTGAAGAATGGAATTCGAATCAAGTTTGATAAATCCAGTCCAATATAAATAAGATTATGATTTGCTTTAAAAGTGCATGGTATTACGGCATCTCGTCTGCCGCTCTCACATCACCGACATAGAGTGGGTTGGTTGGCATGGAAAGCGGAAGCAGTGAGGCGCAGAGTAAATAAATCTTCCATTGTGTAGATCGCAGGGGTCGGGGGCGGTTTTTGGATGGCCGGCACCTGTGTGCTAACCTCGTTGTCTTAACCCACGTCAGCGTAAAGCTGGCAGTATCGTGGCTGCCCGAAACGTGCGAACCCATCTTGACCAGCGCCGGGAGGGGCGTAGCGACCCGTAGCTGTCATTGCTAATGCTGCCATCTACACCCTCTCAAGGCACGCTTTCGCTCCGGTCGACAGCACGATGATTTATTCAAAGCAGCATTTCATGGCCGCGTGTTTCTTGTTATGAAGGGAATGAAATTCCTAGGCTGGCCGAATTTCCGCCCGGCCGAAACCAGCTGTCTTTTATCTTCCACGGTGAGGTGGTGAGCATTGCATCGATTGCCTTAGCTGTCACAGGGTGAAAGAAAGCCAGCTGCGATGCTAAATACTGTTGATCCGCTTTATCCACCTTTCGCAGTCGGCAAAGTGTGCAAAATTTACAACTGAATAATATTCTATTAATTGAAAAACTGTGTCTACTGTTTGCTCCTTGTACAATATATCTTACAATTATCCACCTATATTTCGTACATGATTTTGTGGAAAGATAGTGAGGGGTTTGAACCACTATTGTACTATTTCATGCTCGAAGTTTCAATTCTATCATTGTTAAATTTAGTAGGAAAGAAAAAGAATAACGAACAATAAAGAGCTCTAGAAATCGTGAAAACACAATGTTATAAAATATACATTGAAGAAGAAGAAAACAACAAGCTAAATTGCGGAAAAGCAAACAGGGCAAGGATAAATGGGAAACAGCAACAATGTCTCTGTGTTCAGAATAAAGTCCTGCTGCGTTTATGTGTCGTCCGTTTGAGGAAGACATGGAAGAGGAACCGAGCATAGTTGATTTTGCTACCTTCCTTGAAGTCCGAACGGTGTAATCTTCGGTGGCGGTCCTTTCACGAGAGAGGGAACTATGGGCCGGAGCCTTACCGAAGACCGAGCCGAGCAGCCGACGCGTCCTAACAACATTATTAAAATTGTAATAAAACGTTTTGTGAATGTGTAAGCATTTTAATACTCTTTTCTCGAGGATGAACGAACGCACGAAGAAAGGAAAACTGGCACAGGACAAGGGCCTTTTGGAATCTACTGTGAGCAGATAGGAAGATAAGATCCGCTAAACTACAAGTACAAAAAAGTAAAATTGAACCCATCCTCCTGTCAATGCACGAATCCTGCCAGGCAGAAAAACGGTTAACCGCTTTTTCGTTCTCATCTTGGCAGGATGTAAGGAAACTCCAACCATTATAACAGGTGGAAACCTTAAAGACAGAGTGCTTGCGGCTCGGGGATAAGAAAATAGAAAAGTGTATTGGCTGAAACATACTTTCCCGGCCATTTGCTACCTGATGCGCCAAAGTGTCAGATGCATGGGTGCTTTATGGACAACAGTGTACACGTGGCGCATATCATTTCCAAACATTTGACCGGAAAGAATTGCCTCAGGGTAAAAGCTTAATTTAACGAGGAATTTAAAAAAAAATGAGTAACTTTTGCCAGTTCTAATTTCAGGTCTATCAGGGTTGCGCGAAATGTTTGAAGAACATTTCTCATGAGATTAGCCCTACACAACCATCCGAAATCCAACAATGTTATAGTTGATGCGGTTGTTATATCTAAAGTCTCACTAAGTCTATTTTTCCTCACAACAGATTTATGCTCGTGGAATCTTTACAATAAAAATACAATTAAGAGTGAATAATTTAAGTCAAATTCATTAAAATTAAATATGAAAATAGAAAGTCCAAACTCAACGTTAGAAACAGAATCTGTTTATAGAAAACATGCTTCAGAGTAACAAAATATTAAAAACCCTTAAAGTAATTCAGAACAAAATACTGAAAACCATGGTGAACAACTTCGCTAGACAACTTCAGCAGTGAATTATTGTAGACATGCTTCACGAGTATAATAATAAAATAACGAACAAGTATCTTCTTTCTTTATGTGGCAACAACATCCCCTAGTGGGACTAGGCCTCTTTCCGAAGAGAGTTACTGTGACCGATAGACGGTATATTATAGAACGGTGGTCAGCCGTAACGAACACGTATAGGTTGAAATAATTTAGTTAGATAATAGGGTGTTGGAAGTTAAGGTTAGGGATAAATTACATTTTATTGTTAACATCTTCTTTTCTACTCTAACCCAAGGATTTAAAAAAGTTTTCCTTGGCAAAACAATATTACCAAAAGCATACGAAAAATACACAGCTGAAAACATTTGGTTAAACCTTACTGAATCAAGCCGATTGCAAAACATAGTTTCTGTAACCAAAACATCTCAAAGTTCAACTATAAAAATTGTATAATACCTTGTGGCGAAAAAAATGAAAAGGATAACAGAGCAACATATCGCGGAACAACGATGCAAAGGGGGAAACGATTAGCGAACAAACCACGGTGGCTCGACTTACGCGCTTGTCTTAAAATGTTTGGCCCGAAGGGGAATACAAACAAACCGGATTTCGGTATACTTGATGATCCCCTCTAATCCCCGGGTAGGCTACCGGAGAGAACCTCCGATCAAAGTTGAAGCAAATAAACAATTGGTCATAACAGCAAAGAAGTGCTGAACCAGTAGACAAGCCACCCAAAACAAACACAAATCTCGCCGAAAGAAGTTTGATTATTCTCGCAATGGAAAAAAAACATACGCCAAACAAAGGGATAACAGAAACGAAAAAGTAAAACAAACTGTTTCCCACTGCCTTCAACTACCCTCATCAGTTGGCCAATTTCTAGGGCAGAGTTTGGCATCGTCGTAACCTGGTTTTCTTAAAGTTTTCTCCCGCATCTTGGTTCTATTAGGCATTTTAGGCGAATTCGGGGGAAGTATGCCAGGGTTGTTGCAGCGCAGCAGAGCGAAGGAGGATGAAAATGGTTCGGTATGGTACGGAAAATTTCATTCCTGCAATGTGATTGGAATTTCAATGCCTTGCGCCCGCCTCTCGCTTTCATCTCGGCCGGGTTTTGCGACCCGGCGGTGCCTTCGCTAAACAAGGACATGCTGCGCGTGCGAATAGGTGAAGCACGGGGAGGGTAGAACCCAATGGATCTCTTGAGAATTGCTGAGAAGGCGAGCAATCGCAGCCGGGCCGGGCACGTGGTGCGACCGACGACGGCAAGCCTACCTGAAAGCTGTCGCTTCCGACTGGGCCCGCCCGGACGGGAGGCGGAAGCAGCATGGGAAAAAATTGTGCTAATGAAAATCAAATGGAAAATTCACTCAAACCAATATCCATATTCGAAAGGTGTGAGAGAAATCGAAAAACAAACAAAAACTCCTAACCTCTTCCTGCAGGCTGGAATGTTAGAATGCATTTGGAAGGAGAATAGTAATAAAAAAAGAACGATGTTAAAGGTCAAGATACCTGCTGAAAAGAAGCACACGTATTGAGAGAAATGAGAAGGGGGGAAGGGGGCTTAACGAAACATATTCCTTCAGTCGGGTTTTTAAGGTTAAGGCACTGTAGAATGGACTACTCTGGCAGGTTTCTGTTTTTTCGCTACAAAGTCAACATTGCTCCGAATCGTACGTTAACAACAATGAAACTGCTGTTGATTTTTAACCAAATTAACCAAAATGCTTTTTAGCACATACTTGCGAGTTTTGGAGAAGGGTGATAAGAAACACCATGACAGAACAAAAAAGATAGCAGAACACAAAGCAAGGAAAATAAGATTTCAAATTTAAGTATTATCGATAAATTAGTGCTTATTTCGTATTTTACAGCCTTTATACCGTAAATACCAACCGCATTATTATACTTTAACTATTTCAAATGGCTTTGGGCTAATATTTGTAGTAATTATGACAGTTTATAACATAACATATAACAGTTTATTCTATGTTTTGTTTCAATGTTGTGCTGCGTGATTAAGGACCAGATCTTAGGCCGAAGGTGTCAAACATTGGAGATTTTTTACTTGATCTTTTATCTTTATTCATATCCTACTTTGTTGTTGTTCTAAGAAGTGATTAGTTCTTTCTTTGTTGCAGGATTCTGTTAGCAGATTATTGCATTTTGCTACTATGGTGCCGTTTGATTCCAACTGAGATTTAACAATTTGTAAAATGTTGGAACATGCAGTAGTACAAAAGTGATTGAAAAAGTCTGATATAAGTGGATGAAAAAGTTGGTAGAATGTTGAAAAACAGTTTCAACGCATATTTTCAGGTAAAAATTAGTGTTACAACCTGAACAATTTCGACAAAAACGAGATGTTGCTTCTTGTATGTTACTCTACAATTTCCACACGGCCTCGATAAAATCAGCGATTAACTTAGCCCAAAGCGCAACGCGGAAAAAAAATTTGTTATGTTTATCATCGGCCTAGGGCAATTTTGGAGTGGTTTAACATGAAACAAAATTCACCAAAAAAAAGGGTAGTAAATGTTCTAAACAGCAGCTGTTTTTATTGTAGATCTCAAAATCTACAATAAGGACCAAGTTACATCGTTTCGTAAATGAAGCGTCAACTTGACCACTCTGAAACATTTGGGCATGGCCCAAACCAAAAGTGATTTAGTGTTAAAACAGCTTTAAGTACAATTTTTTGTGAAAAAAAGAAAAAAATTTTGAAAGTTGATGTTTTCAATACGTGCTCTGCCAGTTAAGTTGTGTGAGTTCACTTGTTGCTAAAGATAGGAAATACAGTCAACAACAAAAGATAATAAAATCTCAATTAATGGAGTAACATATACATTCCAGCGGACAGTCAAAGACCGTGTACCATTTTCTGGGAATTAATGAAAAGAGTAAAAAAGATAAAAAGGTAGATTGTGCTTTGAAACGGTTGTCTGCTTGCGTAAGGTAGGACATCAGTGTTCCCCTGCAATGCAGCCTGACATTTCTCCTTCCATCTTCTGTGGTTCGCTGAACGGAACCTTGCAAGGACCTCCTCGTGCCCAAGGAGCAAACAAAACAAGGTGCTGGAAGCCTAAATGGAAGCCAAACAGCAGCGAGCGTGTTATATTGGAGGGCAGCGTGACGTGAGCAACGCGCGCAACCGTAATCAAAATTTATAGTCACTTAAAAACACATCAACAGCGAATGTTTGAAATCATTAAAATAACATTAAACACTAACGATCCGTGTTCCCAGCGCCCCGGCTTTGTTGCGGTGAAAAGCTCCAGCGACACGGAGGGTTTCGGGTCAGAAAGTATAAAAAAGGCGTAATATCCCTTCATCGCCCAATGAATGGTGCTAGGTGACGATGAAGCAGGAAAATGAATGCAATACCGCCAATGAATGCCACAATAGTGGCAAACCATTTCGGGCAGGGACAAGCATACAGTCGTACAACGTCCTTGGAAGGAGTTGGCGTCATTGGAGGAACGATGGAGAGTAACCAACTTTATCCACTGCCTTAAGTCATACGGTTTGAGGCTTCAAGCTAAAAAATGAGATACACCCGGAAACGGAGAAGCCGGCTGTGTCCTTACAGTTTATCCTTGCTCTGCCATTGAAACCATTTTCATAGACCTTGCCAGGTTGGCTTGAACTGTATTGATATTTTATTCAAAAATAAATTGTCTCTTACCATTTGCACCGAAAAGGTACTAACTTGTCCCATTTATTTTTTTCAATTCGTTTTAAACTTTTGTGTCCATTTGAAACAACTTGGCGTTCATCTGAGACTTCCTTCGGACGGTTCCTCCTAACATCAACGTCTTGTTACACTCCGGGTAAATATTTATATGCCTAATATTTAGTTACAACAATTACTCTGAGAAAGGCTCTTGTAGCGAAAAATGTGTTAAACTTTCCAACGTTTAATATTTGTATTTTTATCTTATATTAATATTTTTATCTGTTTCCGTACAATACCACAATCGGTTTTAGTTGTATTAAGAAAAAAATTTGAAGAACAGTCCAACCCGTTGACAGTTTGTTTATTTGGCAGCTGACTTGATTCAACAATTGAAACATTAAAAGCAAATTCTAACATTTCATTATCAATCTGACCTTTCCATCTTTATGACAGATTTTGGTGTTTTTGCTAATTTGCATAATGAAAACTTCTCTTTGGACTAGATAATAAACACAGATTTATTCAAAGTGACACACGTTGGTACATTAAGAAAACCAGTTGATATTTATGTTTCGCATAAGTACTTAACTATTGAAATTGTATGCAAGAGAAACGAAAATGAATCTACAAACCAAAACGTGAAAATGGCATCCAGAAGGGCAATGGAAAACCATCTCCCAACCAGCCTCAGCACCACAGTTCTGCCCTGTTCGATAAACTTATTCTTACGTTCCTAAATTCAATCAGTCCCCGAGCGTTCGTATTGGCACCATTTGTGCTTCTCCACCGCATTCACCCACTATCCCCGACTCTGATGGTGCTGCGAATGTTTGATGGATGAGCTTAAGAACGGTATCGATTTCCCACCGTCCGGTGAATGCAGTGACATTTCCATTACCATTTGTCTTCGTTTGCTATTCGCGCTCGATTTCAATTTAAACACCATCGTCAATCCCTGCGGACAAGGTGGCCACCGAGCGAGAGAAAATGAAATTCCTCGTCTCGATGAAGCCATCCAACCGGAACGGTAGGGAAATGCTAATTACCCTCGCAATCTCCAGGTAGAAATTGTGTGTGTTTGTGTGTGTCAAACAAAATGTGTTTGTGTAAGAACATTTTTTCTCCCGACACTGGTTGTTTTAATAAAGCTTCATTAGAATCCGTTACATCACCCAGCCGAGGGAAGAGGTGTTGGTGGTGGTGGTGGTGGTGGTGGTAGAAGAGAGCCCTGACGGTGAAAACACAAAAACGTCCGTAATATAACTAACAGAGCTCTGTACTGATCATTACTGTGACGCCGATGGTTGAACAGCTTTATCGCTCAACAAACCGACGCCTCACTTTGACGCAATCTGCTTCAATTTTGAAATAGAAGATCTAATCGTAGTTGCTGGATGTTTGTAAAGGTTTTAGGGAATATTTGATGAAAGAAAAAAAACGGCTCGTGAACGCTAAGGCATTTTTATAGAGTTTTTTTATGATTTGAGGTACGAATCTCAAATGATACCGAACCGCTACTGAACTAGAAGATTGACTTTTTTATTTATATTAAAAGGAATTTAAATCTTTATATCGTTTAACATATTTCTTAGGCATTCGTCTAATTAGACACTCGTCTAACTTTTCCTTAAAAGGGAGACAGTTATTGAAGAAAAAGTTACATTTCTTAAAGAGATGCACAAACATTGAGTAATGATTTGGTCGTTGCTGGGAAGTTTAATTTATTACCTAATTTAAGTCCATGGAATGCAACAGAGTCATGTTTTCTATGGTTTTTCCACCCAGTTGTAGGTTTTGATGAGATTTTGGAATAACACGTTTAATTAATTTACATGTAAAGAATATAGTTTTAATCTTAGAGGCAATAATGGTTAAGCAATCGTGAAACTAAGCTATCTAGACTTGAAGATTATGGATTACATTTTTTTCACTTTGCCGGTTGAGGTTAAGGTGGCATCATCAGTAAAATTCGGAATGATACATCCTCTTGCGGTGGGAATATAAGATTTAAGGATTCTGTAAAGTGTGGGGCTTAAGATACAAGGAAATTTAAGTATGGACCTACGCAACAACAGTGAAGATCAAAAGATAGATGAAAGTAAATCAGAACCAAAACATATTTTTTACGTTTCCGTTGTTGAATGAATTAATAGGCGGGAAATATCCTATAACTTTTAACTTTCACTGGTACTTATCACTGCTGATTAGGCAAGGTTCATCCCTTCCGTTTTCCTTTGTGGAAAAGTCACTAATTATTAATTTTATTCAAGAGATCAAGACCGATTGTTTTTTTTCATTGCGATTGTAATTATGGCTAAAGTCAAAGGTGAATTATAGTTAATACAGAGAGTTTCAAACATACAAATGTAAACACACAAAAAAAAAACATCAATTGGATAACTAAATGGACAAGAATTTTAATCGTAAAAATAGGAATATTTTCATGTATCGGGTTGGAGTTTGCTTCCACCGTGGAATTTGCAAAAAGAAATTTAAATACGCTTTTATTTAAATCCAATGTTTGAAGACCATGCCGTAGTCTGTTTTCCTCATGTTTTCCCAATGGCTTTCATTTTCTTTGTGCATATATTTTCTCATCAATTTGCTCATCCTTGCGACTAATGAAAATGAAAAGACTTTTGTTTTTTTTCGTACCTTAACTCTTCTAACTCTGGACGATGGGCATGATGAGTATGCAAGGGTTATTCCGCTGATTGCTTCTTTGTTGCAGTTAGCATAGGTTAACAGTGGTGCAAAAGTGGTGTACGGCATGACAAGATCTAACATCATGGTGAAAGGAGGTTTGTTTTTATTATGTGTGAAAGCCTTTCGTACTTTTTGTCTAACATACAAAATTTCACATACCATTTTTGCATTTATTTAGTTATTACTTGCAATTATATTTTTAGTCTCTTGGGACTTTCACTAGCTATTTCAATTACATATTTATAAGTACGCTTAATCATATCAAACATTCGGGCTGAGTTAATTATTTTGAATGTAGAATGTAGTTTTTTCTCGATTGTGGTACTACGAAAAATTACAAGATGTTGATCTTTGTTCATTGCTTTCCTTTTATATTACCTTCATGATACTGTTTCCTTCAATCAAACACTATCACTGTATGCAACTTTTTTCATCCTCTTATTTACTGTATGTCAACGTTTTTCATTTCGTTACCGCTAGTACACGAGTCACAATCAAAATGACCAGACAGCCATGGGTGGCCATTCACCTTGCAAAATGTCACGAACGGCTTGTTTGCTTAAAAATATCCTCTTTTCTAGCGCACTGCATCGCATACAAGATTGAAAACATGAGCGCACACCGGCGGTACAATCAAACATGTCGGTCTAGATTGAAGCGAGATGTCGCAAATGGACACATAGTGCGGGCAGTTCCTATTTTAACTGTGGGGGTGGCGTGATGAGGCTATCGAGATTTCAATCTTCCCATCCCATGAGAGAGTGTACGGTGTTGCTACAGGTGGCGTTTGGTGTTTGCGATACAAGTGTGCATAGTTGGGTTGAGGAAATCTAACCTGCACTCGTGTTATATGCTGTATTGGCGCAACGTCCTCGAAAACCTCGGTAGAAATCGTGGATTCAAATCGCGAGCCTGGTATGACTACCGTTCCAAAATATAGCGTCCGTCAATAGGTCATAGTAACTTTTCTCGGAGATAGCCCCAGTCCCACTCGAGTATGTTGCGTCATCAAAAATATTTTTTTCAATTAAATCTTTTTCTTTTCTTTCGTTCGCACAAAACGTCTAGTAGATACTAGATACTAAATATCTATATTTTGTAGGAAACAAACGCAAGTACAAAAAATAAAACAAATATGGAATTATAAAACAAACAAACAAACCAGGGAACGGAATGAAGCTATGGAAAATTAAATACTCCCTATCTTTAGGGTCAATTTGTGGCGTTATCTGTAGTACGTAAAGATATGAAAGTATGTCTAAAAGGTAGCATTATGTATTCGATTTAGAACGCATACTTTTTCTAATTTTACAAAATCACAATTTTTTAAAAAGAAAAAAAATAATAAAATTAGAAAAGAATTTAACTGGTATTGCTTCACACCGAGCAAGCGGGATGATGATGAGAAAAACCAAACAAGATAGACAACAAATACAATAAAAAGAAGCCATTTACATCATTTGGGAATTATCTTTTTAGTACAAGATTGCTATATTTCTCATTACTAACTCAAAATAAGTCACTGAATGGGACGATCAGTATTGATGAATACCTAAAATCAAACGTACAATAGAACTATTTAAAACTTAGTGCAAGCAACACATTGGATTTAAGTTTTCACTCAGTTAAAATGTGAATGGAACGAGTTTCCTCAGCAGTTACGCATTGGGTTGGGCTCAAACATTCCCGCTATCTTGTGCCGTAGTTCTTTGCTGTGCTTCGTTTTCTTTAACTAGCTGTAAAACATTCCACAGCATATTGTTACCCCATTTCCCTCGCACTCACTTTCCTCATTTCCTATCAAAAATAGTTAAACCATGAAGGGGTAAAAAGAGGAAAAAAATGGGGAAAAGCAGTGAATAAAACCAGGCTCGCAGAGCATGTTCGAACGGAAGTCCCTGGACGCTGTATGGGAAACGAGGACACGAGCGATTCAAAAATGCTGAATTTCCTATACACCCGCCGGCGCTTGTGACGAAGGTGGCGGAGATCTCTGCCGGAAACTGTGCGGGGTTGCTGTGGCGCGGCGAGCGGTGGGGAAATAGACATGGAAAAATGGATGGAATATATGAAATAAAATAGCGCCTTGGGAAGATTCTTCGATCCCGCCCGCTGTGCAGGGAGGGAGGGGGCGGGGGGGGGGGGGGGTATGAGGGTGTTGGAGTCGGCGGATTTTTATAACGATGACCCAAACGAGTGAGAAGAAAAATAACGTTAGCTAAATCATGGGCGGAAAAATGGCGAGGAAAAAAAAATAAGATACTGCCGATATGCCCGAAAGACGAAGCACTCCGAAGAGGCAAATGATGAAAATGAAATATTACCTCTGTTTCCTTTCGTATTGTGTGTGTGTTTTGTGAATTAAGGAGTCTGAGATTAAGCGAGCAGGCGAAAGATGAAGGCGAAAGCAAAACGAAGAGAGTTGAGTTGGAGTTGAGAAATAATGTTAGTCATACGGAGATCCCAACGTAAATGTTTTATTTCTTCTCCATTTTTGCGTTCACCCTTTGTCGTTTAATATTTGCAAACTTAACCTACAAGGACTCGTTAGTAGTTTTTACATGTTTTTTTTATGAACTTTAATATGCTTACATGCAAGCAGCAGGCAGAAACTGATGCAAAAGGGGCTTCTAATTTGCAGAAAGGTTGACAGCACATTCATTTTTTATACCAATTTGAATGGTGTCCATCGCCTTACTTTTGTTCATTTCTCTATGCTTTTGGTTTCGATACTCGCTGCACAATAAAACGACGGTGACAGACGGATTGCTCTCTTAGTTCGGTATTGTTGCGCCTTGTAATCTCTGGGTATTTAATTCTGATGCTGAAGTTACTAAATTAAAATTCAATTCGCGGGCCGGATACTATCACAACTGTTTATGGTTTATGCTGCAGTGTTTTGTTTTTTCGAGTCATATACCTTTCTTTAACTTCACTATTTAATCATGACTTGTCTTTTACTATTATATTTGTATTAGTTGAATATATCACAGTCTCCATATTCTTGTGCTTATGATACAAACAACATATTTGCATATAAGTTTTAATTCTAAATAGGTTTCATATGTGTCCATCTTGTTTTTGTACAATAACAGTTTCAGATTACTTTACTTTGGCTATTTGAAAATTGTTCGCTGTAATTCGTGTTTTGAACTACGTAAATTTTCCGCGAATATTGGAAAATTTGTTCCATTATCATTTCTTGTTTGCTGGGTTTTTGATTTTGAAAAAATCTAATGAATTATACAAACTTATAAGGATTTACTTATAAGTTATACAAAGATTTTCTAGCGGGCGGGATTAAATCTCATGGTGAGCCAGATTTGACCTTAGCTTTTGATCAAAATTATCCAACAAATTTAGCCTAAATTATCCAACGAATGATTCCCAAACATGTGAAATGATTTGTTTAAATTTTCCCACACGTCACACACCTTAGAAGGTTTTGTTTTCTTCTAAAAATAGTTTTTAAGTTAAAATTTAAAAAAATCAATCTGTGTTAGGATATTATATTCCTGTTACATTGTCTAATTAAAGTTCTTGAGAAAAACATGTTGGAAGATTTTACTGTTCCTTTAATTTTTTCAAGCTTTTTGTGATTGTTCTTTGAAAGAGACATCGTCTGTTGGCGCTCTTGTTAATGCGAATAATACTAAATTCTTCTCACACTGAACCATTTTCGTTCAAATTTGCTACATTTGTTAGCAATTTCCGAATCAGGCTGCCTGATATACACTTTTCCTTTCCTAGGCGGAACCTTGACGGCAGACCTCAATCGAATTTGGTACGAAAGGGAACGAAAAAAAAAGATATAAGAATCAAAAACGTCGGTAAACCACCTGCAGCACGGAAATCACCGGTGATCCTGAGAACGCCGAGCTCGATATCGGCCGAATAATGTTTTAACATTTTCTTACCGCGGGAAAAAAGGATGCCATCGTTACGACGACGACCAGACGGGAGCCACCAAATGTTTCAGGCGGCATTCCATTCATACAAAGAAAAACACGTTTATCAGCGGCACGGAAAATCCGGCTGCCTTTCCCGTTGCGCGAAGAAAGCGCACCAACACGAACCGGGACAAAGGGAGGGAAAATTGCGAATGAAAATATTCGAACATTAAATATTTGCCTTCAAGTCGTGAATTTGCCCTTGGGCGCGTTGAACTGTTCGGTTCAACTGATCGCACGATGGCTTTAAGAATAGCCAGACAAGACCACGTAATGCCGCAATTGATTGCGATGTAAGCGTGACACGCTTAGGTTTGTTTAAGTTATACGACTTTCATTCCGATTACGACTTGTCAAGTTTCGATTATGCAGTGGGAAGGAGTTCAAAGCAACCAACGAGAAAATTGCTTAACCCTACACGCCAAGTATACTTCTAAATACTTCTTCTATTTGTCCTTTTATATTATTAAAACATTCTTTATACAAGCTGCATAGGCAGATGGAGTTGATAAATCATTCTGATCTCGCCCCCCCCCCCTTACCATTGCCTGCACGTCGTATCGTGCTTTTTGATAGAGAATTATTAAAACCTGCACATCAAAGAAAATTATCAGAGAGCTCCCTACAACACAGCCTTATTGTTCGATAATAACCCTTCCTACTTATTCTTCAGCGGCGCGTTTGATGGCACTCGTCAAGATTTCTGGGCGTGAATGTAATTAAGAAGCCATTAAAACTGGCGTTAAAGAGGAGAAATTCTAATTTTCAACAGAAGTTGGAGTGTTTGTATGATTTGCACCAAACAATGCGCCCTTTTGCCGAGTGCCCAAGTTCACTGAAGCGATACACGTTTATTGTACACGCCACCAGAGAAGAATACAAACGAGTTTTGGGTCCAAAGCAACTTTCCACCCGCTGATATCTTCGCCTAATGATAAGAAATGATGCAAACTCGAGAAGCGTTCAATCTGTTCATTTATTTTGTGCAGAGAACGGACTGTGTGAGTACCATATTCATATCGAAATGAAGTTTGATGAGAGTCGGAAAGAAAATAGTTACAAATGGTAAAACTTTTGCTTCCATGATAAGTCCCCTACACCCTGGATTATCACATCCGTAGACTGTTCAGGTTTGTAGCTCGAATGCTCAAATTGGCTGGCGAGAATAGAAAACGAGCAAATGGTTGGCGTAACGCAAATAGTGTGATGCTCGTTCAAATTCTCAGCTGTGTTACTCGACCATAGCAGTTTCCGTTGTGACGAAACTAAGCAAAACAAAAGCTGACCTCGGATAAACGGTAAACCGGAACATCACTTTCCCATTTCCCCATCGAAAATGTCCCGAATTTTCCATCACCAAACCGGCAATGAACACCTAATCAGTTAGCGATTTGAAAAGAAGAACGAAGAAAAACTTTATAAAACCTCAATGAATGATATGCAAGAGCCATGGGAATTACAAAGTTATTCTTATCGTTAGTGGATAGGTGTGGATTCAGAACAAAGTGTGCACACAACAACTGGATCAATATCACACCCATCGTCATCATCCTCATCATTATATTTATAGCGGCGACCAGTAGGACCCGATTGCTTTTGCGCTTATTTGGTCTTCTTTGCAGACGGATCCAATTTAATCCAATTGCCCTAAGTCTAAAAAGTATTGTAAATTAATATGATTTACGGTCGGTTTTCGATCAGAAGTGAAACTCTTCTATCGGTGGTAGACATGAAAAATTGGTATAAGTTTCAGACGTGCTCATATAGCCAGCAGAGGGACTCTATTGACCAGCCAACACGAACGCACTTCAGGTGTGTGAAAGTCTAAGAATCTTTATACCTCGGGTTAGGTAGAGTAATTTAAATTTCTCCGAATTAGAAACTTTTTATTTGAAATAAATTTAAATTAATAATTTTAGAACATGTCTGATGAACTAGTTTCATCAAATTATTGGTTAAACTATATTATTAATTTGTATATTTTTTATTATGATTTTTTACCTACAGTCGTTGTCACTGAATTCTATGGTGGTGTAGTCTCTAAGGCACCAAGTTTTGAAATAGCTTACCAGCTTTTGTCTCTCACTTGATAGCCTTTGTCTTGCTGAAAACATGAAAATAAAAATGGTATTTATATTTTTCGTCAACAATTACACTGTGACAATAATAAATTATATTAAATTTATACTTCAAAACAGAAGTGTGCCTGTTACCTTAATTTTTTTCACCAATTTTTTGGGTATATATGACTTCTAAACGTCACTTGTTTTGCTTGTTAACAATCGTTACCTAATGTTTTTCATATTTTGAGCAGTCCTGAATAAATAGTTTTGTTAATAATTTAGCTGAGTGTCCTTCTTGAAGTCAGCTTTGTACAATATTTTTTTGTACATTTAATAATCTTCAGATTTACATTTATTGCTAACAACAATATTTTAGATAATGATAAAATAATGATAAAATTCAAATCACATAACGGGTATCCGAAATATAAATTTTAGCAAGCAGTGGTTCATGTGAGTGGCGTTTTTAAATGACATCGGAAAATCACACCACAGAAGATGCGGATAATCTTTCCCGTCCTTTCGAACTGATTTAGTCGGAAAACGCAGTTCAAATTCGGTAGGTAAGTAAAAGCGTCCAACGCACAGCGAGGGAAATATTTTTAACTATTAAAGCAACTGCCATTCTCAATACAGTGACGGCTGCCAGGGCCTGTCAGAGTCACGCGCTTCATGCTCGAAGCTATAAAATTTACCGTCGAAGAGGTGTACAGAGGGCAACAAAAAATGCTAGTCACTGGCATCTCTGTGTCATCTAGTATTCGCTGTAGTGCTGCTTGACAGTCAGCATATAAGATTTCCCGATAATGTGAATTATTTCTGATTCGCAGTTGTCAAGTAGTGGCATTCTTCTAAGAATTTATTTCGTTGTTATTATTTTCTCCATGTCTTAACTAAGTATTTTCCCATCTGATTGTGGTTATTTTAAACATTCTCTTTCCCAAAATTCGCCATTAAACCATAACAGGGGTGAATGTATGAAATGTACCACCGGTTTCACACCAGAGTTCAAATGTCCAAAGCCTAACGCGTTTGCTCCTGCATGCATTTGCTACAACTCAGCAAAAGATGCATTCAGCTGCGGGCATAAGCCCCTGTTCCGCGACCCGCCACCGTCGGATCCGTCGGAGAGCCAATGCTGCTACATGCATATTATATACGTATCAAATATCGAAGGATTCGCAGCCTCCGTAGTACTTACCGAAACCGGACCAGGAGCGCCGGTGGATTGGAGGATTTCAATTTTCCGGCAAAAACCCCATATCGGAGCGAAAGCCGTGAAGTTGCAAGGCAGCAAAAGGGTCCCACCGAACCCCAGAAGAATCGCAATAACGTGTTGGGCGAAGGATAAGAGTTCATATCCGTATTTGTGTGGCTGTGTGTTTTCAAAGGGAAATTTAATATTCTCCATGTTACGCCATGAAGTTGCTAGGGGCTTCGTGGAGATAGAGATATTATTTCTACCATTTGGCACGATATCATTCTTTCCAGCAGCTTCCCCTTTCCACCGTTGCACCTTGCCTCTCATCCTTGGCCCACAACGCGTCCGTGTGGGTTCTGGGTGTAGTGTTTTTTTCGTGCTCTTCGTTCCAATTTGGCATCAAAGTGAATCTTGCACCCGGAGGAACCTCCATAGAGGCGCAAAACTCCTGCTACTGGCTTCGGTAGACGGCGTCTTAATCGAACGGCTCCAGCAACCGCATACCTACAACTCCGCGCCAGTAAGCTCGCCTCGGAAACTCGACAAAATCGGGGTTCTAGTCATTCAACTCGCTCCCTTTCGTTGCGCTGGGTGGGAGATCTCGATGATCGATTTGCCTAGATATATGTGGCTATCACGTTTTTTACACACACTTTTCCGTTCCATCTCCCTCTCTCATTCTCTTATCCTTCGTCCGCTCTATCTCCTTCGCCCTAGGACGAAATGTAACTTGCAAACTTGTCCTAGATAATCCTCAAAATCGATGCCAAATGCGAATACGGGTTTTTGCTTTCACCGTCAGCGCACAAACCCTTCATTCATGAACAGATTAAAGTATTTGGCAGACCACCTGCAACACACATTGAACGTCGAGATCGTTATTTTTTGTATCTTCGTGTAAGTTGGTCGAGTTTAACACCGCTCCTTGAGCACTTCGCCGGGAAGATAACCTACAAATGACTAAAATCATTGTATAATGCTACAAAAATCTGGAACATTATTCAATATGATCATCTGACCGCAAGTCGATCTATTTACATCATTATAAAACATATCGCTTATAAATCAGGATGATGTGGAGCCCCATATGTCTATTGCCCTTGTCGATAACTCAAAAGAATGAAGAAGTAAGCAATATCACAGAAAATCTCAGTTAGACACCGATTTCTTCTTCTTCTTGGCGTAACGACCTCTTTGGTCATGCCTGCCCCCTGAAGGGCTTACAAGACTTTTTCCCTTATGTACGTGGATAGTCACTCCTCTCGTACAGGGGAGGGCCCGGTCTTGGATGGGATTCGAACCCACGCCGTCGAGGTCATGGGCCGAGTTTCTAACCGAATTATATAATTAGTAAACACGATCATCTAAGTTTGTTTGATCGAATTTGATATCAGTAAATCATCCGAAGGATACGATAGCGTGGTGCAAATCCGACGGATTGGAATTCATTCCTAAGCAGATGAATCCGTCAAACTGTCCCCTGGCCATACTCATAGACATTTATTGATCCTTGGTAATGGTAGATAAGTAAAAACATATCAAAGAAAAAGATTCCATCAAATGCTTCAAAAAGATTGGAGAAAAGAATCCTAAATTTGAGATAAACAGTGTGTGCTGAAGCTAATGAGTAGTGTCAGAGGAAAATGTGTTCCTTGGTTTACAAATGAATGGAATTGGAAAAATCTACGTTGCTATGTTGTAGAAGATTTTAGAAGACATAGAAATGAAAAGAAAAATTCAGGGACAATCTATAAGATAATAAATCAACCCATTGAGTATTGCATAAAAATGAAGCTTTTCAGCTGTATCGAAGCTTTGAATATAAGGTCATGATTCCGCTATTTACAATCTGTTATAACTCCAAAGTTTTTAAGTGGAGTTGCAATCGTTTTAGTCGAGCCGAACGGAATCGCTGTCTTCTTTTCGGGACCATCCGATTTAAATATCAAAAGCAAATGAATGAATCCGAAAAAGTGGGACGTCCAAGTCGTTCTTGGGTTTCATAAAATCCCTCCAGCTCGTCCAGAAGAACCAATCGTACAGACAGATGATCGGCGGGGGGGAGGTTCATAATCTTAAACGAGGTATCGATTTGAACCGACCCTAGTTCCGACAGTGCCATTCCTTTTGGCAGCCATTGCAACCCACAACTGGCCCTGACCCAAACTTTCACCACAGCAGGAATGAAAATCGAATGAAATAAAACGTTCTCACTTAACATTTCCATTTTGGGCAACGGCCCACCGGTGGGAGTGTGTGGAAAGTATCGCTCGAGGCGCTTCTTGACGCTCGGGGTCAATCAGTTTTCCCAGCGATTTTCCCGCAAACCCTCACGTCACCACACACATACACACAGTAGCTACACGTGTTTGGCAAGTGGTACGTGTAAAAGGTTAGATGAAATGGTGAAGCGATACTGATGCCGACTGCCGATGGACGGGCGATGGAAGAGCAAACTCCACACCACCAACGCCCAGCAACGATGGTACTAACTATGTTCCGGGGGCCTGTTTCGGCCGTACTCCACACTTCACACCAGAGACTAGGACGATGATAATTTTCCAGCGTTGCCCGTAGCAAAAAGGGTTTAACGTGAGCCATCCTCATCGTCAACAGGGTCAGCCATTTGGGGGATGGGAAGGGGAGCCCGCAAGAAAATTGATTCCGAACCGCAAATCGTCAAAAATATTTGCTACTTCGAGTACACATTCGGTTTCGTGCTGGTCAGTTCATCCTCGGATCGTAACATTCTGCTTTTTTTTCTCGGCACCGACATCATCACCATCACCATTCCCGAACAACGTTCGCTCACAGGAAGCGTTAACCCTTTCGGCCTCAGACGACGTGTGGAGTTTTACGGAGTGAAGGAACCACTAAGCGAATGACGAGAAACTCGAGTGTAAAAATTTCACCAAAGTGCCTTTTACACCACCACAAACGCTGGGGAAAGGAAAGAAGAGGGTCGTTGGTGAAAAGGAATTTGAGGTTAGGAGTAGCTGGGAGAAAAAAATCACCCCCCCTCCCTCCCCCCTGTTTCCCTGTCAGGATATTGTACCTATATTTGCGTATCGATTGTCAGGCGAAACGGACCCGAGGTTCAAAATCTATACCCGGCCGTGGTCTCGTTACCCTTGTGACGGCCCGCAAGGACTATGGGAAGCTCTCACCCTGCAGCGGCTACTTATTACGTCCTTCCATTCGCAAACGCAGCGACTGGAACGATGCGTTTTCCTGCTACAGCGTTGTGCCCCTTTTTTCGGTTCCGGAAATGAGAAAATCGGGTAGAAATCGATGGCGAAAGGGGGGTGTTGGGGATGGGAAGGGATGATGCTTACGCTTAGAGAATCCCAATGTGTGTGTGTGTTTGTGTCCGTCATCGGCGAATGATTCGAAGTTCTCCCCGGTGTGTTGTGTCCGTCGTTTTGTTCCAATTCATTTGTAGCTGCACCATCTCGGAGGTGTATTATACATTCTTGCTTGCACTTTTGGTACTTTGCGTTGTTGCTTCACCTCCTGCCAGTTGCCGAGTGCCGAGTTTGGGCTACAGGGTAGCCTAAAGTCGCCGACGGAAATCGAGAATGAAATTTATTTCGTGTAAATAAATTTCATCAGCAAAAACCTCCTGGAAGCCAGCTGCATCCCAGAGTTTGTGTGTGTGCGTATGTTTATCTATTGGGGAAAACCCTTTAGTAGGAACTTCCAGACTGTACTAGGACACAAAGGACACATCGTCAGGGTTTGGTTTAATGTAGCCTGCACACCAGCATCATCATCATCGTCGTCGTCGTGCAGCATTCTGAAAAATAGCTTTGAAAAAAAAGCAACCGTCCATCCAATGCATTTCGGCAATCGAAACACTAGAGTGAGTCGGGTGTTTGGTACTCTATGGCTAGAGCCTCGGATGCCGTCACGTCACCGGAGTGGTGTATCGCCGTAAATCAACCCATTTTTCTCGTTCGCTTTGTGCGGCCGGCGTGCAATGTGATATTCTACTTTTTCTCTCCCTCTCTCTTTCTCTCGGTTTTTGTCCTTCGGTGACGGCGTTGAATTTCTCGGCTGCGGCCGTAGAGTGTCCCAGTATGCAGCGTCCCGCTCAGAAAAGCGCATTATGCCAGCGTTACACCGATTTTCCACCGAACTGAGGCAGGTTAGGGCAAGTAACAAACGCAAGGCTCTTGGGAGGAAAAACGGCGCGCTCTTGTTAGAACCACAGAGCGGAATAGGTGGGGGTCTGTGCGGTGTGCTGGTACAGGGGGACAGATGGCAGCTTGGCCATGTGCCGGCTTCTTACGGTCGCGCCCGCATTCCACACCCCGTCAGCATCGGAATTCTCTAGCTCCAAGGGTCCTGATGGTGAAATACTACCAGCGCTGGCTCCCGACTCATACATCGTGCCTGTCGGGGAACGTGGACACCGCCCAAATGCCCGGTGACCATCGCCTTTTGTTTATTCAAAGTCAATTTCCTGTTTTTAAATTAATACTCGTTGATCAGCATTTGAACCGGGCGCAAAACCGGTTAAGTCCGGAGGTTTCCTGGAAGTCATCTGGTCCAGTCCAGTATCTCTCGCAGGATAGTGTGAGGGTTGCGCTGCCTAGCATGCTTTGGCAACCGCACAATGCTGTTCGGCTTTAGCAACTTTTTTTCTACGCCTCAAGTTGTCTGTGGCTGCATGTTGTGCAACACAAACACACACAAACCGCCCACGAAAACCATGACGTGGCGGTAAAAACCGAACTCCCCGTCTTTGGCTGTGTTTAACTGTTCTTCGGAAGAATAGCAAGACGTGCACCTTCGGCACTCAGTGAACTTTACACTTGAGACAACCACAAGAATGCAACACTTTACTCATATACTCATTGTATAAACATACCGTTTGCTGTTGGGTTTTCTTTACCGGTTCGCCACGATCGATACCGCGAGTCCAACACTAGTTCTATGTCAACAGTAAGAATGTGGTATTTCCAAGACTTACACATAAGTAAAATGAATTGCTTATCCACTATTTCTGTCCACTCAGCTCATCTCTAAACGATTGTTAAATGCACATCACAAGCTGCTAAACAGACAGTAAAATGGCAATATGGCAATAACCAACAGCCCATCGAGTTGACTTCCCACCAACTCACAGTAGGAGAGCTTGAATGGAATAAGCGGGCATAATTATTTGAAGCGAGAATCGGCGGTTTTTTCTCTCGATGTTTTGATATGCTTTTGCACGAGTTATGGTAAAAAAGCCAAGATTTTAACCGTACTACCAGCTTGTATGTTCCTAAGTCTTCAGCTAGACTAAATAAGTAATTCATCAGTATTTTTGTATATTTCTGCACATAACGTAATGTAATACATAAACTGCAAAAGCAGTTGTTTAAAACATATGCATTTTTAAGAAGCAACGAGCGACGAAAAGGAATAAATAATGAAAAAGGACTCGCAAGTGCATGCGCCACATGCCCTAAACGATGATTCAATGCTTTGTTAGTAATTTTATGTAACTATTATTGATTCATGTTTTGTAACTTTTATTTGATGGAGTGTCAAATTTCCAAACAGTAAAGTTTTATAAATCAGACAAAGCAATTAAAGAAGAATCACCTTGTTCAATAATATTAACGTCAATTTTCAGGGCAAAACTAGTGTGAGATCGCGAATAAATCCGTTTAGTATAGAGATGTGTTTTAGTACAGAGATGTGTATGCTGCATTAAAAATGTCTAACGGACCGGGTCAAATAATATGGCGGGCCAAACTTTGCCGACCGCTTAACTCCTGTGATCAAATAGAGATGTGTTCTTCTTGGCTAAATACATGATCAATCGATATTTTTCATTGTTCTGTTAAAGTAAAATTTTTAATCCACTATCACTTGACTTAATTTAAGGTTTTATCATTTTCTTGCCAAATCACTCACTTCTTCTACACTATTGATTGTGTTCAATTTATTTTCTATTTAACACAAAGATGATTCATTATTTCCCACCGTAAAGAAGTAGTATTTTGGACTGCTAACATTTTGAAGTCTGGCACCACCGTATGCTGGAGTGATGACAGGTCTATCGGGTATGTAAACAAACTCGGTTTGTTTTGATTGCAACGCGCTCTTATCGCTATGATCATATTTTTATGATTTTGTGTGTGTTTTTCTCACAGTTTTGTTTGCTTGTTTTGCGAATGGGGAAAGAAATAAAGCACGGAAAAGCCTGTGTCATGCGAAGTAAACAAAGCTAAAGGAGAGGCAGAAGAGCGATGTAAACATTATGAATCGTTCGGACGTCAAAGTGTTCAACTTATGACCTGCTTTTTCCTCATTGTGCAACCCCTCCAAAGACTGTACTCTAAGATCTTTTCAAGCGCGGGAGGGGAAATGCTCGATTGACAATGGCATGGAAGGTCACCAATTTGCTGGTATGCTACCTTTTCCGCTTCCCAATTTGTAAAACGGTGGCCGGTCGGCTGGAGATTCCCATTTAAAGCGATGGAATGACCGGTATCTGTGGGTGAGCAAATTGGTGACGCGTTACTTTTATTGGCTCGACATTGTGTCAGCTGCGGTGCTAACCACCGTTAGAGCAGAGCCGGCTTCTGTGCACCACATCTTGCATCGAATTTCTTTCACCTTTACTTCCCGCTCTATCGCCTCACCTCGCTAAGGAGGCTCTAAACGAGATTCTCCATTAAACCTTTTCGAAAGGTGCAGACGATAGATCTTTCCCCCTCCGGCAAACCGTGTGCAACTGTGTCGTACTTCGTTAATGCTACCGGAGGTTTTTTTTTCCTGGTGGATGGAAACCGATCCGGAAGAGAAGCACACAAGATGAAGCGGATGAGCAAGCAAAGGAAGTGAAAGCAGGTGATGAAGAAGAAGAAGTATAGCGATGTAACCACCGACATTACCGAGGGAGCGGCACTAAACGGACCATTTCAGACTATCCATTTGGGCGCGCAAACCGTTGGCCCCTCGGTTCGCGGTCGAGGTTGTGGAATAAATTGTCTGTACTTTCTGCACGACACCCTGTATGAGATCGAGGCCAGCCCGGCGTTGCTGTCCCGTCGACTCGAGGAAGTCTATTAAAGTCATTTCAATTTGTCGCCCTGAGTACCCACCCTAACCTCGCCGCTGCTTCGCTGGATCTGTTTTGCTTCACTTCGAGTTCCGGGCTTAAACGTGTGCCCGGGTTCGAACCCGGTGTATTATGTTTTGCTCTTCTTTTATGCATCTTCTCGCTTCCCGACCGGTGATATCGCCGTTCCCAGGTACAGCACGGTTCGGTTGCTGCTGGTCATATCCTGAAGGATCTGCCCGTACTGCCGTGTGACAGCATAATAAAAACCGACCAGTGGGGCCTGTCACTGCCGCCTCCTGAACGCCGTTACGCATCCGCCAGCGGGCGTGCTGTGGCAATTGGTACAAAGATTTCCACCTTATCCCGCTGCTTCGTCACTTGATCCACCTATCCAACACCCACCGACTGTTGTGCCTATGAGATTTTGTCTGGTGTTTGGTTTTGGTTGCACGTTTTTTATTGTTTTCCTCAGCCTTAATTTTCCACCCAATACACAATGGGATAAGGTAGGACAATCAAGCGGACATTTCAAATTAGTTATGCATTTTTGAAGTTTTTAATAGTTTTAATCAAAGCTGGAGGTTCCACATGTTAAAAAACCAGTATTTTATTTATTTTAGTTATTGTAAGGCAAGCATGTGAAATTATAAATAACAAATATTCTTTACTACTTCTAATTCTAACCCAAACTGAATCAAAATCATGATAAAAGCCCATTTCTCCTTTGGAAAATCAGATGGCGCCACTGTGCGGTGATCAAGGTTTGCTAGTAGAAATGTTTGCAGCCAAGTGACGCATTGCGATATTAGAAAAAGCTATGTCTTTTATTCTATCCAATTAACATGAACAGCAGTTTGTAGCACACTTTTTTAGTACAATCAATTTTGTTAAAATTTATTTATTAAAGAATTTTTATATGTTTTGTTTGTGAAGCGTAACCTTCCCAGAGAATTAAGTTTAATATTAATATAATTTTCATGTTTTATTTTCAAAATATTTATGATGCAAAATGTTTAGGTCAAAAAAGTGTTAATACGTACCAAAGCTTTATATCATGCAATACTACGTACAGCGTGCGATTGTTTTACTTTATTTGTAAAGGTAATTCAAATGCCAGAATGTACCCGTTTGAGAAAAGCATCGAACGGGTAAGTTCTGGCATTTGAATTACCATTACCAGACCCTGTTATTTAAACGCTTGTAGCTGTTCAAATGATACGATTATATTTACATTCATAACATATGTCTATTCAACATTTTGAAATTCAAGGAAAAAATTCAAATTTGCGTTCAATTTTTCCAAACCATACGTATTTAAAAATTTTGAGGAAAATATAAAAATATACACTTTTTTTCTCATTATAATTTTGCTTACTTCATTTACTGCCAATCATTTGCGCTTGCTACTGTTAACATACGTACACTTTGATGTTTTCCTAATTCTCTGTCTCTTATCCCACCGTGCAATTTGACGACAACGTGCAATAAGATGGTCTTGACCCTTGGGTCAGCCAACCCAGGCGCCAAGTCGTCACGCTGGTGTCTGTTCTGATGACAAATGACTGATTACCTCACCAGGTTGTTATCTCATCAGAGCAGTCAGTCAGAACCTTGCGGCTCCGTACACGATTGTTTGCATTTTGGAACCTACAAGAAGACCGAATAACAAAATCCATCAAAGAGAGAAAGAAGAGAAAAATAGAGAAAGAGTGAGAAACGAAAAGGACGGATGCGAACGGACGAATATGAGTGCGTTGTGATTCCAGCCTATCCAACATTATTCCGCCTGTTCGCTTTTTTCAACATTGACAGTTCCCTTCGTGCCAGCAACCCTCTGGCTTCCTGAAATCCCTCCATAATTTACCAGAACACCAGAAAAGAAGAAGTTAACTTGAAGAGGCTCCTCCCGCTGGCCGCACCGGAAAGGAAAACTTGGATGGTAATTAATCACAGCTTGATCCACAAGTGCAGGAGGGTAGAATGACGAATCGGTGTTAAGCATCTCGACCCCTCGTCCTCCCTCCTCCAAAAACAGACCGCTTGGAACTTTTTTTGTCATTCTTTTCCACCCAACCTTTGTTGACTCCTCCGTGCGCAAATTTCGTTCTACTGGTTCCCGCCAGCTGGTTTCGTGTGATTTCACCAAAGGCACGCTTTTCTGTTTTCTGTTTTGATTGACTTTGCAAAAAAAGCACAAAAAACCGGAAAAACACGGTGGAAAATGACGATATAACGATAGGAGGGCGCACTCAGTTTAGTGGACTGTCAAACAGCCGCAGACGCCGCAATCTTTCACCAGCCGAAAGAGGTTGTCTTCGTTAGGACCTCTTTTACATTTTCAATTACTCTCATGTCACTTGTTTCAAAGGGTACGCATTTTATGAAGATCAAAACTCTCTACGGACTGCTGGATTTTTATTAAAAAGTTCAACAATCAACGGATTATGCGCATCGGCATAAAGTAAAACATTGATTCTCGATTGAACCTTTGTGAACAACATGTAAATATCATTGACTTGTTTTTAATGCGAACATATAAACTTGGCGGATAGCCACTTTCTGAATATCATGCGGAGTTTTTGGTATGCATTAACTGTATTCCGAAAAACTGAAATTGGAAAGTTAAACTATTGTATAACACAGTTAAAGTTTTATGTCAATGGTGAAATCGAAATAATAGCACAATTAGTCGTAACAAAAACAAAATCAAAATAAAATCAATTTATGCATATTGTTTTTAATTGCTTTTCAAGTTCCACTTTATTATTGTAATATTTTGATCAGAATAAACCTTCACCCTCCGAAAATTATTGGTATGCCAATAATGACTGCGGTAAATTTTAAAAAGAGGAATAGCTGCATTGTTAAGCTGGTTGAAAGGTATATTCAAGTCCATTTTGTTTCTTAATAGAAAAACAACACCTTTCTCATTACTATGAAACAAGTGGAATTCAGAAATAAATTAATTTGTTTCCCTTTTTTCAGCACAGTTAAAGCACTGGGCGCCTCCATAATTTGGCTTACATCTTGTTGGCGCACTGGTCGGCTCTTCCTGTCCTATTTTAGTGTTGAAATTTTTGATTTGATAAACTAATCACTCTTGGACATCATTAATATGACAATCTTACTTGAGTGATAAAAAAGAACACAAAAATATGAGACAATGTAGGGTATTTTTAAAAAAAGAACATTCTTGAGTTTAAGAGCCGCCTGAAAGTCTCAAGCATGCCTTTCAGGCGGCTCTTAAACTCAACATGTTTTGTATCGAAATAGACAAAAATCGAAAATACTTCCCGCACTACTATCTTTTCCTAGTTTCAGCAAAGTTGAAGTACTGGGCGCCTCCATTATTTTGATTACTTCAAGTTGGCGTACTGGGCGTCTCCATTATTCAAATTAAAATAAGTTGATCCCACACTGTTTGAAAACTTATCGACGATGTATGTGAGCTAAATGGGGGTTTCATGAAAAAAGGTAACAAATTGATAGAGTATCGTGTACTTGAAATATTTTGAATAAAATTGTCCAAGAAAATTAAGTGATACTCATTTTCGACGACATCAACCAAGACTAGGGATGAAGTTAACTACATAAGTTACAAGAGGTGAAGCGTGGAAGAACTTAACCCAACAAATTGAAAGCCCAGTGAATTGATTAGCAAAGAGCACAACATTCGTAGAGAGTTTGAATGGTCCGTGAGGGTTGATTGGGGTGAAACCATTTCTTTACCATCAATTTCGCCCGATAACAGCTCTGTCGGTGAGTGTGTGTGTGTGTGTGGTTTTCATGCCACCATCGTTCCGCGAAGTGTTAATCGCAGTCGTTTGCTCCCGTTCCAGAAAAATGAGGAGGGGTTGAATGAGTGTCATTGCAGAGATGGTAACGAATACATGGCATAAATAAGTGAAGAAGTTCCGGCGCGTTGCCGGTGAAACGCCGGATGCAGGAAACACTCTTCCCCATCGGCACGAGAAGAACACGAGAAGAGGGAACATTACAGCAACCAACACTGGCCAACCGAGCAACCATAAAGGACGCATCGAAAGGGGGCCATTATCGCGCGCGCGAATATCCATCCTCCCTCCCCACGTTTTTCCTTTCCATCTTTCCGTGTTCACAATCGATTGCTCGGTTTCGTTGTGACGCGGGGAGGGGGGGGGGGGATGGAAGTGAACAACCATTTGAGGCCGGGTTCAAGGTTCCGAACAGCGCAAACAGAATTTCCAGGATGTTATTAAACGTTGTCATCGCACAGTTTGTAGCGAACAATTCGTCAAGCCAAAGACTGCCACGACACGGTACGAACATGGTCTGGGGGGAGGAAACAGACATGAAACAGGGGAATGTAGTAAGAAAAAACCACCCAAAGGGAGGGAAAAATACAACCACCTCGAACACCAGTGAGCCGGCTATCCGAAAAGGAAGCTGAAAAGAAAAGTAAAAGGTGGAGTGAAAAAAAGGCGGAAGGAAATCAAACCACAATCAGTTTGGCCGTCGGGCTGCGGTCGGTGGCACTTTTACATTTCCACTCCATCGTGCGCCCGGGACAAACAACCGTCTAACGCGTAAAATTTGTTGGATAACCAACGAAGCGGGATGGTCGGTGTGTAATGCGCATAGCGGAGGGAGGAACAACCGAACGAAAGCCGAAAAAAAACCAACAATGTTCTCCTGCTGTGTTTGTGTGTGTGTGTGTGTGTGTATGTTGAACAGATCTTCTACAAGAGGCTACCAACGTGCGGGCAAAGGCACCCTAAAAAGCGTGTCACGGAAGGAGGAAGAGGCGGTTCTGGTACAAAACCCGGATTTCATGTTCGAGCGCATCGTGATAATGGGAGGTAACGTGAAGGAAAACGTTTTTCCGAGAGGAAGTCGTCCACACGATCAGCCCGACCTGGCGTTACATTGTGGGTACGGAGGGATGGGGGCTTTTGGGGGTCGAAGAACCGAGCACGGTACTGAACTTGGCGATGGAGTGGCTCGCAGCATAACGCAGGGCAACGAATATCTCACCTCATGTGCGGCACATTTGAGAAATGCAAGTCGCCCCCCGTTTTTGCTGGGTGGCCAACACATCCCAAAATGTCCTGTGAAGCGTTAGTTAAAGACTAAAAAGAAGATCAGGCACGGTGACAAAACAAAATATTCCGCTCCGGTTAAAACGCCCCCTCAAAACAGGCGCCGTCGTTCAAAGCCGAAGGTAGTAGAAATTCAATAATTCCCATTGTGCCCCTCCCCTTTTTCTTAGTAACATTCAATTTAATCTAATAATGGCATGTGCACGGAAGAGGTTTGACACTTATTGGACCGGCAAAAGCTTAAGCCTAACCTTACCAGCTGTGCCGATTTGACCGTTCACTACTTTTAGTGAAGTTATATTCATTATTCAAACAGCATTTAAAATGTACATTTGTTTTGCATAAAATGTTTTTTTTTTATTTTTGACAAGAAAAATTAAGAGAGTACCTCAACAACAACCTCAAGAAGCAATATTTGCTAAAAACGTGTGCGTTGCATAGTTACCAATAAACCAAATTTTAGAAAAGTTTCACTATTTCACAATGAAAAATGACTGCACAAATAATTCGCAAAGTTGCGCAATTCTACAAATTAGACAGCGTTCCGTTGTGTTATGCGCTTTAATTTTCTTTGGAATGTTGCGTTATTTTCTAACTTTGTAATATTTTGCTATTTTTGATTAAAAAAACTGTAGAATTTTTTCCTTTTGTTTTATTTTCGTTAAACCGTGCTAGTTGAGAGATGAAAAATCGTGGAGCCAAACATGAAAAATATTTTGAAAAACTAAAATGTACCATTCCAATATTGTTTGAAAAATATAAACAACTTCACTATATAATATGTTATGAAATGGAAAAGGTATACCATGTTTGTTTCTCAAACACTGGGTGAGTTTTAAAACTTTAACGCAAACTCCAAATGTACAAGTTAACTTCCTCAACAAGACCTTGATTTGATGTTTTGATTCATTTATCAGATATAGAGATAAATATTTTAGCAGTTTTTTGTGTGGAGTTTTGTGCACATACGGTTTTGAAACATTCCAAAACGGGATTTCTTGGAGTGGTTGACAGAAGGAGTGAAACTTTAATTTTTGTTTGTGCGTTTCTACAAATCTCTCCTGTAAAGAGTGAAACACATATAACTTTTTTCCACTCCTTTACCGAGCATCGCTTTAAGCTAGTAACAAATGAAAACAGAATTTGCGAAAAATGGACGCACTGGTACAGCTAGTGTTAAAACTCACCTACTGCCGGCAGAACTCGAGTAAATGTAGATTAATTACTTTTGATAAATTTATGAATAATTAAAACGTTTTTTGTTGCTCGCCGGAAAGGATCGCTTTCGGTAAGCCGACGTTCGTTCGTAAGGGACCAAATGCCACAAAGCTGTCGCACGGGCGTGAACTTCCGGAAACGCCCGTACTCGAACCTCCGGGTCCCGCTTCGATTTTTTTGCCTTCCGAAAACTCACACCGACCTCTGATGGCAGTTTAGCGCTATCTACACTCTGTGTCAGTCTCAGCGTCCGATGTATGGTTTTTGTTTCCGATAGTCGCTGCCGTTGAAGATGCAATCCAGAGAGCACACGAGGTAAGAGTGCACTAATCGCGTGCAGATATTCTCCCCTGCTATAACGATGGAACTTCTAGATGCAACGTACCTGAGAGAAAAAAAAAAATAGCTAGCCCACACTCACGCATACACAAATCGAGATTTTGCAAACGATATCAGAACCCCTTTCAGGCAGGCTCATTGCTCAGTTCACAAACTGTGACCAAACTATTACAGAACCCCATTATTCCCTTGGGTTGGTGCTTGGAAAATGCACCGAAACGCAACCCCCTTTTGGGAAAGCGGTGAAGTGGCTCCCTGTAGGCTGGCACCCGGCACAAATATTGTACCGTAAAATGTTTCTAAATTGATATTCATGATATTAAAAACACCCACCGGACGGAAGCTGACCCCTACCGTTGGCAACTTTACTAACTAACCCCTCGCCTCTCTGTTGCCAAAGTGCTTATCGCGTGCGGAGGCTTAGTCGTCGTCCAATTTTAACACCTCGCTTACCGAGCGAGTCCGGGCTCGGTTTTCTTCCATGCCGACCTAGGGCCGAATGCAGAGTAGGTTATGGGAGATTACACCGAATGCGTTGTCCATCAGGGGAACGGGTTGGTTCCAGTGTTGGGCATTATGGCTTACCGCGCGGTAAGCGAGCGTACATTGGAAGCTACAGTTTGCCTACAAATTTAATACAATAACACGGTATTAGTAGCTGTCATTATTCAATTACGCTCTAACCCGGCAAGTTTGCATTAACGGCATCGATGAAATAAGAAAAAACACACAGCGTCGTAGGTGTAATCGTGTTTTTCGAGCAACAGATTATGTAAACACTACTGGCTACTGGTTTTGTTCCTGTGCCTTAAAATGTTATCATTCAATTCAACTTCATCGTTTAAGAGTAAGTGTTTTAATACATATTTTATTAAACATTGATATACAAGAGCTTAGAAAATGTCTTGATGTATGGAATGTGACAAAAAACCGAGGCTGTTTTTTAAAAAGAATCAAAAAGTTTTCAGAAGTTTTGTAAAAGTAATTGTATTTTGAAAACTCCATCTTTTTTTAATCAAATCAGTGAAACTAAAATAATTGGTAGTTGTTATGCATGCAGATTTTTCACTTCTTGATGTTGTTTTAAAAATATTTAGCGTCATTTTAGGCGTTAAGCAGATGTGTTCAATAAATTAACGAATAGAATACACACATTTTAAAATGTAACCTTATGACTGCTTGTGTAATATAAATTAAAAACGTTAGCACGACCCTTAGAAAAATAAAATTTGTTTAAATACCATAGAAAATATTGAGGGCATCCTGAAGAATGGAGCAAGGTACCCTTAGATATGATGTCATAATTGACCAATTGGATGCAAAATTGTGTTTTAACACTTCTGTATAATTTTGAAGATTTTTAGGAGACTTTCTTGATGAGCTCATGTAACATTTATTTTCTTCCTTTTCCTTTTTAACATAACACTGTTTTTCGCAAAGTATTTTTATACTAATTCTAACTAGCACACCAAATGAGATAAACAGTTACTGTAATGAAAAGCAAAACAATCACTTCCAGAAGTCGTGCAACTTTATTATTTTAAACTTAAACAAGATGAGAAGGTTCATTGTTATAGTAGCTGTACCTTGCTGAAAGTGTCTTGGACCTTGAGGTATGCAGTTGGTAAGGCTACCAATTGGTTTGGTAGGCCCCTAAAACTAGTGCAGTCTGCGTGAGATCTGCTTCTCCAAACCGAACCCTGATTGAGAAGGCAAGCAGATTATAGAAAGAAGGGGGATACAAAAACCCTCGAGCTGATGATTGGAACGGTTAGATACCGGAAGCTGTTAGGCGGTGTGGCTAGAATAAACGTTATTCCTTCGCGGCTGCCATAATTCCAGCGAATGCCTAAATCAGCAGGGTTCCGGAATGTTCCAACGGCTGGCGGATTGTTTTAATTTTTGTGCCACCTCGGAATGTGCCATGCGGAGATAGGGATAGTGCGCGCTCTAAAACGCTTGCGAGAAGCGAGACTTTCGTCAGTCACTCACACACACACACACACACACCCACACGCCAAAGGATTAAGTGTGGTGCGGAAAGTGCGATTCCTCCGGGCATCAGCAGAGCGCTAGGGTGTACGTCTATGTCTAGACTTCCTGATTCCGCAAAAGTTTTGGCGAAGAATACCTTTAGGCGGCCGCTAAATTGTTTCCCACCCTTCATCTAGCTCCCACCACGCCACAGGGGGCCGGTGGGAAACTTTTCCGGTGGGGGTTCTCCTTGCATCAAGAATGGATGATGCGCTACTGCTACGGTCGAGCAGTTTTATCACACCTAGCAGTATAATAAATATTTATCCCACGCCGAGTGTCTTGGTCTCACCTGCCAAAATGGATCATTATGTTGCAGCTGGAAGGAGCAGGGTGGAGGTGCACCATGGTGCAGTTTGAATTAAACGGCCATTGTCCTTCCCCCCGAGGCTTCCCTTCTGCCTCCTTGTAAGCGGAAGCCCAACGGTGGTGTTTTGTTTGTCAAAACCAGCTATTCGGTCCGAGTAGATAAAAAGGACGGGCTCCTCAGCGTGGATGAGGCGAGTCCAAGGGATGTGTTGGACCAAGTGGTCAAAATTCAGAAGAGGGACGCAGAAGACGTAGTAGCCTCCTAATGGCACCCGAATAGTTCGCCATTGTGCGAAAGTTTATTACAGCTTAAAAGGCTCCACAACGGTCGGTGGAAATGTATCAGGCCAGCGTGCAGGATTTCCCCCCGCCAGCTCTTTGTTTTTCCTTCCGTGTGTGTGTGTGTGTGTGTGGGTGTGTGTCAGGCACATCGGCAATTAAATCCTTTACAATTCGGTCTTATATCGGACCTCAGCGCTCTGTCGGGAGCCGGTGTGTAGCGTGATTTGGAACCAATTTCCCCGTTGACCCTTTCACCGCACGGTCGCCGGGTGTCGGCTAATTTTAACACCAACTATCACCGTGCCATGCCTGCACACAAAAGCCGTCGACCAACCGGGTCCGTGCCTGTGAGTTTCATCATGCAAATTTTCACCAAACATCTCATGCTCTGACATTCACGACACGGAAAGATGGAAGCGCACCGGTTCCAACTTTTACAGCCGAACGGATGACGGTGATGGTGATGATGATGATGATGACGAGGACGATGCTGATGGTGAAGCTGATGGAGTTCTCAATATCGACACAGGGACTAACTTAGCCTTGCGGCTAAAAGTTCGAGGAAGTAAGCCGCACGATTTGCACGTCGGTTTTCCTTCCCGGTGGAGCATTCCCCAGCACCAATCACCGTTTGGCCGAGTGGGACGAGGGCCGGGGGTGTGGGTTGGGGAGCAACGAGGAAACCACCGCACGTCAACGGGAGCGCACGATGCGTTTAGGGGATTTCTGATGAATAATTTATTAGCGTCACTTTCTTCGGTTATGCATATTAAAAAGTGCTGACTTACGACAAACTTGCCGGAACCATCCGTCCTAACTAACGGGCGTTGGCGTTGTTGGTAAGCCCGCCTTGGTGTGAGACGGTGGTGCCTGGGATGAAGATGTTTGGCGTTGCTTCGGTGCGACCAGCGAAGAAAATCAATTGATGGATGGCTACAGTCCACTCCGGAGCCGGGGCTCGAGTGGGTTCCGTCGGAGTCAGTAAGCCTCGTGCGGCGGTGGACCGATAATAATAATGGGCATGGAACACCTTTCTCGAGCTCCTCAAACCCTTTGCCTTCCGGTTTTTAAGAGATACTTTGAGCCGGCAAACAATGTCAGGACGAAAGGGGCCAATGCGAAAGATTGCGATTAAAAATCGATCCTTCCGGTGAAATCTCTGCACGTTTCTGCAAATTGGAAACGGACGGCCAGATGATTCCCTGCAAAGGAAGTGACGATGGTCTCACGCGCCCAACATCTGA
>KE525157.1:511497-547927 GCA_000441895.2 Anopheles sinensis | reverse complement strand
CTCACGCGCCCAACATCTGAAAAATTACATCTTGTGCGAGAAAGCCGAGGTTTTTACACAGGAAAAGGCTGGTAAGGTAGTGTGAGGCAACATGCTAAAACCCTTCTGGGTTTTACTCCTTTGACAGTTGTGGGGCAAAATAGCTCCAATGGTGAGGCAGAATACACCGTGACGTAAACAGGGGGAAGACGACCCAAAACAAACAGGGAAAGGATTACGGATGCTTGTCGACTAGTTAGTCTACGCAGAGGCAACAGTAAACATTCCGATAATAAACGCGCATAAGAAACATTGGTTTGAATTTTGATGCATTTGAAACACAGTTGGTATTAGTTCGCTTCTGATTTAAGGACAGTTTTTGAATTTCTTAAGCTCTTTGTTGATTTCTGTATATGTCGTCTTAGCATGACGTTTATATTTACATCAACCTTGCAGGCAGCACTTCTAACAGAGTCAAAGTTTCACGTATTGTAATCCTGTAGATCTACGAAATGAAAACACAGTCGACCATCAACAAGAAAATTACTCACATTTCGTATCAAAACTTAACAGATGAACTGAAAAATCCGTTTCACTAAATCCATCATATGAGTTTTAATATAGTACACATTTAAGTCAATAATTCGTGGGCAGCTTGCAATTTTTTCTGCCAGTGCATCTATTGTTAAATACAGCCCCATGATGAGAAACGTTTGTTTTCGATATTATTACAACAGTTTCTCTTCAGATTTCGATAAATAATACATTTAGATACTGTGGTCGGTTTGGAATATACCATTTCAACTGTCGTAGGACCGTACATTTATTTATTTATTTATTTATTATTTGTTTACTTATTATTTATTTATTAATTTATTTAGACCTTCAATAATTATAACAAAATATTTGGATGTGGTATATTCCAGATTCCTTTAATTCATTTTTTTAAACGGCACCATCCAACCGTGCCGTTGCATCTTGCCCAACCGGGGCATCGTGCCACACTTTCCCTTACGTTGATCGATTAGACTCCGAACGAGCGTTGTCAGCGGGTGATAGGCGTGCCGATTTTGTTCCAATTCCGGGATATCCGGGAAATAGGGGAGCTCGACGATGGGTAGAAGAACCTTGCCAACGTCTTCAGCAAGCGCCTGCAGCACTCGAAACGCAGTAACTGGCGCCACAAGTGACTAAGTTTCGCACAGGGTTTCGCTCGTTCAATCGCCCTTCTCGAGTGCGCTCGCCTTCAGCTCGTGCGACTCCGGGAGCAATTTCTGGAGCCACATCCGATGCAGCTGCCGGGTGCAGAAGTTACAATTATTTTTCACCGGTTTCCGGTACCACCAACAATTCGCTGTGTGTGTGTGTGTGTGTTTGTGGATGTGAAGACTGTCTGAAATGGTTCGGTGATTTGTCGCCACAGTTCAGCAGCGGCACGGAGCACACACATCCTTCAGCTGCTTCGGAGATGCCTGCCAGACTCAGGTGCAGATTGCGCCACCGCACCGTGCACCGGCAGCGAAACGGGCAACGGAATAGTTAAAACATCGATGGGGACCAACCCAACAGCAGGTCCACCATCGAGTGACACTCTAAGGGACACTCCACTTGAGCAGACACTGAAGTGCAGCACTTGCGAGCAAAAGTTCGTGCGAAAACTGAGGCTAGCTAGAGCATTGTGCGGGTGTGCAAGAGCGAACGAGACTGAAAGATAAAGAGATCTCCGTATGTTTGGATGCGATAGGCGGCTGCATATGGCAGCAGGGCCCCGAGATATGTCGTTGGCTCCCCCGTTGGCTGGTCGAGTGTCTCCACTCAATCCGGACGAAATTGTTTTAGTACGAGCCACTTCAGGATTTCTGCCAAAATGGCATCCAGAACTAGTGTCGAGGAGAGCCGAACAGCCCGCTTCGCTGCTTGCTGGAACTACAGTTGCAAGAAGTGGCGAACTTCTTTTACCACACCTTGCTCATCAACGCTAACGGAGCGTCCTCTTATCGGGAGCATCCCACTCACTCGCTGAATCTGTTTCGGCCGAAGGCTGGTGAGGTGAGGTGGGCTCCACCTCTGCCTCCGACTCACATTCCTCCACTATAACGCACGAGCTCATTTCGGTAAGGAGGCAATCAAGTGCACAGCCTCCGAGACAAAGAGCATATGAGGCACCGATGCCGCAGTTCGAGTGTGTGACATTTACCGTCGCCTCCAAACAGGCAGGTATGGTCGGTTTGCGTGGAGTGGCTTCTCGTAACACTGATTGAACTGTGCAAGTGCAAGTGAATGTTGTTCAATTGCTGAATTGACCCACTCTCCCTTTCTCGCGAGCGGCAATTGTCGTCCTTCGTTGCCTTCATTTGGAAGATTTATATTAGTTTAATTTGTGCACTGGTGCTTCGTTCGGGTCCCTCACCCTCATCAACGTCCCTTGCACTATCAGCGTACCACCCTGTGAGAGGGAGCGACGAGTCGAACGCAACAACTTCTCATAAATAACGCATCGAAGCGGCACGTTGCCGATGAGACGCGGCCGCTGTTCGAACGTTCGCCTTGATTGTTATCCGCGTCCGCCTTCCACAAGGGACATAAAGGTCCCCTCCCGCCCCCCGAAAACGATAGGATCCCGACACGTCGTTACCCGTCGTACAGCGGTGGGAATGAATGGCACGGCAGACACGGTAGCTCCTTTCAATTAGCACCGCAAAGCCGATCGACCAACATGGGCGTACCGGGTCGTCGTCGGTTGTTAATTTGGAAAGTTTTCAGGTGATAATTTTATAATTAAATTGTGCCACTTCCTGTCACCACCGCTACTCGCGTTTTTAGGGAGATCGGGGACTTTTAGGTGGAACGGCAGAAAAGGGTTTCAATGGCACCGATTGGATGTAAGGTAAAGTGAGGCAACGATGCACTCTTTGAAGCAAAAACCGTTTCATTTTTGCAACCGTTTCAAGAAAAATTCGCCAGGGTTTCACAAATCGATTCTCTGCCAATTTTTCTACAACTAAACAATACTAATACAACTCATAAATTGATACTTGAACCAAGATTGTTAACATTGCAGTTATCAATTTAATGAGAGCTAGTTATCAAGATTAAACGTTTAAGAAAAATTAAACTACAGTGCGTACCACAATGATAACCTCACCTAGTTTTTTCAAAAATCCCTTTTGCTATAAAAACTGAAATCAGTGGTATCCCAAAATGATAGCCTCTTTTATTGCTTCCATTTAATAACAATCAAATAGCATTAATGAATAAAAATTAGATGATTTATAAATCAGTGGGTTCTCTGTCAGCGTATCAGCGTATCAATGACGCAACTTGGAAGTGGCTAGTTTGGTTGAAATAGAATGATTGTTGAAGTAAAGCTATCTCAGTGTGACTTTCAAGTTTTTTTTATTATTGGACTTAATGATATTAGAAATTATTTTTCTGAAATGAGGCAAGAACTGAACCACATTCATAATCGATTAAAGGCTACCATTTTGAAAGGTAACGATTGAGTTAATGCACGGAGGCTTAGGAGTATTTTTTTAAAAAAAGATTTAACTTTATTGTACTCCTGCCAACGGCATGAGTTATAACCATTCGGGTTCGCGTTCGGATAATAACCAAGATCATTCAATAGACAGGTCGAATCATCTCATACAAAGAGCCAAAAACCGTGGGAAAATTTTTGACAGGTGGTTTGAATTTTGTTTACTTCTTACGAGCAGCAAGAAAACTGGAGTAAACTTATTTTAGGCATTTTTTTTTTGGTACTCTGTCATTATTTCTGTTAGATTCCGCCATTGTTTCTCTATCACTTTAAATTTAGCCACTTTATGCAAAACTTCAAACTTCTACTTGACCACAAGCTTCACAGTTAGGGTTAACTGACATGCCATTTTAAACTTTAATTCTGTGTGTAGTGCTTTTCATTGACTACCATGTCCAAAATAGTTCTTTGCTCTGAATTCAACTTGTTGTCGAAGAGGTGTCTCCATATCCCGTTCCACTTTAAAGTTCTATGTTAAATTGCTATGGGAGCTTGCCCTATTGAATTCAATATAGAAAAATATATTGTTTTCGCTGAAGGCCGTTGCACGATAGAGCTAGGTAAGTAAGCAATTTCGGTTCTTATTATTTTCATACATTGGTAACTAGGAATTTAATTGTAACTCTGAGCAAAACTCTTGGGATTCAAGCTTTTCTTGGGACTCAAATCTCTTCTTTTGATTTAAATCTCTGCATGGGATTCCAATCGCCAGGATAAAGATACACATCTCTGTGGCAACTAATAACTCAGATGTTATGTTTTTAATCTTAAAAGAGTAACTAAGATATTTAAATCATCATGATAATTATTAGGTCTGATTCTCAAAAGACTAGATTCTCATTAATTATTTACATCATAACTCTATACATATTAATATTAAGCTGAAATTTTAGATTTGGATTAGTTTTTTGTGAAAAGCAGTGATGATTTGAAACCGCGAAAATTAGTGTTAGAATTGTGAATTCGTTTCTGTATTTCGTAAATTAAATATTGAGGTACTTTATGAATGCCTACTTGATTGAAATATTTTATTTTGACATGTGCTAAGGCTGAACAAATTATTAATTTTCAAAGATTCAATTGTTTGATTCTGTTTTCTATGTTAAAAAGCAGGCGTACTGTAGGCAATAGAGAGTTAATGGAGAGTCGTGAATTCTAATATAATGAGTTAGTCACGGTAATGCATGTATTCATACTCTTTTAAATTGCGTAATTCAGCTAAAGGAATGTCGGTGTATCTTGCTCTGCTTTCTCCTACCTTGCTGCGATCAACGGAATCGAATCGATGCGTCGAAATCAACGGAACCAGTCAGATTCGCTTACTTTTCCTGTGCATCACACGACGCAGTTCCATTTGTGTGTTGTTCTTGGCTTTCGATCTCGACATCCAATCTGGTGGTTTTATCTGATTTGTTCAGCTTACTCTCACTGATTCGAGAACACAAAGTGCTCCGCAGTGACGCGTTTGTTTTTCCTTCTCGCCCAAAACAGTTCGGAAGACTGCGAAGGTCTGCTTTGCCTGCGTCTCACCTAGGACGGAGCTGCTGAAAGGATACTCAATTAAGTAGAGTCCATCGCGTGCCTTTCAACCGTTCCCGGGGTGAGATTGCCTCGTCGACGTCAATGGGAAAGTAAATTTATTGGACATCAATCACCTTCCATTCCCTGGCATTTCCCCACCCGAACGAAAATGTTCTCGTGCCCCTTTGCTTTCTCTAGCTCTCAAAACCCCGTCAGATTTTCACAGTTTGTTTTTTACTATCCTTTTCACATGCCTTATTTTCTTCCTCTCGCCTTTTCCTCGGTAAAATCCACCCACCCTAGGGAACGGCAAAAAAGTCAACGAAAGAACGCACCATGTAAGGATTCCTTAGGCCTGTCCGTGAGGGCAGCAAATGGCACCCGTTCGATCATTCGAGCACTTCCGACCGGCGGCCACCGCTCGTCGTTGGCTGTTTTCGGATGTTGTGTGATAAAAATCAGCAAACCCCGCTCGCTGACGCTACGGAGCGTTCCTTTTCGAGCTCGGGAGGGGTGCGGATACCCGGAACACAGATTCCATTAAACAGATTAAACATTTATCGATTCCCCATATCGTCAGGCGTGTGCGAACGGGGAGCGTCCCTGTCGTTGTCCGAAAGCAATTGAATGCTGGCACCATCCTCTGTGGAGTAGAGTTTGCGGTTCTGGTGGTGGATAGAATTTCTTCTTTCGGCGAAGAAAAGGACGGTCACTTTAACCTTCTGGCGCTCGGTGAGGTTGATATGGTTTCAACTTTTATTTGTCGATTATTCTATTAAGTGTGCGCTCGAGGGTCTTTCAGGGTTGGGGGTTTTTTGCTTGACTTGTTGTGTTTTTTTTTTGTTTTTTTTTTATCAGCTCGGGTTGAAAGGTTCCTTGCTCTTGGATCCGATTAGCTATAGGAGCTTCAAAGGTAGGATTGACCATTTGCTTACTACGTAAAGTGTACAGTTCTGCATCAAACTAAAAATGTTTTGAAAACAAATTGAAAAGAAATACAAACCACTCGGAAATTGGATAAAAAAAAATACTTTCTTAAAATAGATTATATAACGACTATACATTTGTTGCATAAACATGTTGAAAGAAAATCTGAAGGTTTCACTCATCCAGAAGACTATTGGAATAGCGTTCTCGAAGCCCGGATCTAAACCCTATTGAGAAGTTGAAGGCAGTTCTCGATCTGAAATTCTTCTTCTGAAATTCTATTACACACCTTGGAAGAGTTAGATCCCCAATATCTACAAAATCTAGTAAAGAGCATGCCAAAGCGCCTTCAGCAGGTTCTTCAAGCCAAAAGAGGACACATTAAATACCAAGATGCATTTATTATAATTTTTTTATGTATACTAATGAAAACTTCAGGTGTCCACATTCTCCTGTCATTGTTTTTTAAATATATATTTTTATATTATTTTTTTCCTAAAATTGAAAAGCGTTTTCTCTCTAAATGAATCTCATAAAGAATATGTGACAAAAGATACGAAAAATATTTTCAGTATATTTACTTCAATTAAGAAAACAATATTGAGCGAAAATTAAAAGGTGATCGAGGTGTCCATTATACTCTGCCGGTCACTGTAAGCCCTTCATGGGGCAGGCATGACCAAGAGGTCGTTACGCCAAGAAGAAAAAGTATATAAAAATATAAGTGCACTTAATTCGTGTTGCCCATACTACACTTTCTATCGTACACTTTTTTTCTTTATTTACATTTTAAATTTTAAAAATAGTAAAGGAATTCAAATTAGAACTTGTTTAACTTTAACTCATGCTTGCTGAATGATGAGGAGATGCATCGGAAAATTAAAAATGACATTAAATAGTTAAAAAACATACAAAAAAGAAGCAGTTTATGGATTCAAAAAATCTTTCAATGTGACGAAGTTAAATCATTTCTAAAAGAGCGGTCAAAATGATCGCTAAAAAGCATTCCGACAGGATTCCAAAGCATTATATTCTAGTGTCTAAAAGAGACTGTTTATTAATGTACCTGTGTAAAGCAAAAATTTAGTTTCTTGCAGAGTTATCATGATAGTGTAACAAATGACACGACATCACATCCACACAATTATCTGTCAAATTGCTGTTTGGTCTAATGAAAACGTTGACGAAGCGATTCTAAGCAAATGATGTGAATGAGTAAGTCCAACAATTCAATTATCTGAATAGATAAATATCCTTAAGCCAATTGACATTTTCGCGCTTTCCCTTACCTCTCGAAGCAAGTAAATGACTGGAAAGTATTGTCACTTTTGGTTTAACCTACGCCACATTTTATCATAGACTCCTGCTTTATATCAGAAATTTATGATCTTTTGAAATGTCTTTTGTTTTCCCGTGTTTGAAGAAAACATTTTGCTTATTTAAGATAGCTGTTTTTAGATCTTTTTCTTCCTCCCCTTCTCGGGCTTGGTGTCCTGAGTTCCTAAGAAAATAAAAAAAATGCTCGCTGGCAGCAACTATGGCTCGCAATCTTTAGAAACGAGGTACACTTTACTCTGCCGACATTTACCGGTTAGCCGACCGAAACCAGACGCCGCCGAGAAACTGTCGGAAAGTGCAATACATTGAAGCGAGACGAAACCATCCATCCGGTCGAGGTTCCAGCGCATCAGGGGAGGAAACATCCCCTCACCGCCTCAAGGAGAAGCTACTCTTCAAGCGCAAAACCAAAAGTGGAAATAGAACGATGAGCGGGCGGCAACTTGGTGACTCGACGAAGGCGTTCGCGCTGTTCGAAAGGTCGAGCAGGGTGGCTTTGCGGCCACCAGCGGGCACCACAAGGGGAAGAGAACAAGATTGCATAACGGGAAGGAAAATTGTTATTCATGAAATTGGCTTACGACGCAGAGCGCAACATGGAACAACGGAGATAGTACCGCTGGGGATATGGTGCTGTTTAAAAACAAAAAAGCATGTCTAGTAGCGTGGGATCATTTTTCTGAACGCTGCAACGCGGAATGTTAAGAATGAAGCTTTAAGTAAACGATAAACTATCCAAAAACTATACATGGACTTTTCGCCGCCTGGATTCACAAACCTTCTATTGACCCTTATTTGTTTAACGGATACCAAACAATTTCTGATCATATGTTTACTTGTTTATACACATTGGACATTTCGGATGAAATAATTCTTGGGATAAGGTGAAAAGGTTACAATAAATGTCTTAAAGGCTTAACCAAATTCCGGGTATTTGACATCTACTTATTCATTCATTCATACATTATTATTGATTCACGTTCAGATAAAGGTCTTTAATAAATTCAACTAGAATATTATAGGTCAAAAATCTGAAGGAATTACTTCAAGATTCCTAATTATACACTGTTCGACATTTCATCCTAGCGAAGCACCGCTTATGTTTTCTTTCTATTTTCTTTTCAACACAATCTTTTTCAGTGCTGCAAAATGTAACAACACGCAGTCGGTTGCATAGCTGATTGCAGTGACGCCACGCAGCCTTGCTGTCTGCTGCGTTAGTTGTTCCAGAAATGTTTCCAGCCAGCAATCTCTATCGCCGAGTTTAGTTTTATACATAAGAAGTAAATAGTGAAAAGAAAATGTAAATAATAATGGCTCATGACGATGATTTTCCCGCTGACGGCGATGACAATTTGGAGTGCAAAGTGGAAGGACGGATGGGGTGGGTTCCCGTTCGGGAAGATATTGTTACGGTGGTGTACTATATCCGTTAGAATGCGAATATTTTTCTACCCAGCTCGAGAAAAACTGTGGAAGCGAGAAGTTTTGCTTGCAGTGTTGCTGTACAAAGTTGACTGTACGGCACCGAGGAGAGTTTTCTAGCCGTAGTATTGGTAGCAATAATGTGATGATGGGTCGCATCGGTCCCGGCTGGGGTCCCCCGGCAAAATGGTAGCAAATCTATAAACTGCCGTAGACTGTGTAAGCACCCGGTTTGCGTCGATCATTATTGAAACGAGCTAAGAAACGGCCAAGGAAACTGTCTCGGGTATGTGTTCAAAACCCGAACTCGGGTTTTTACTCCCGCGGGCGGTTTCGCTGTGGTGGAGCAGTGTTCGATCGTTGTATTCATCGTTCCACTTTGCTCCTGAGGCGCAAATATGATGGATTCTCAAAATTGTGTCTTATGCCGTGCTAGTAGTGTGGGCTTTGAAGGGGCATGAAAAATGGCCTCAGAGTATCCGTAACGACTGCTTATTTGTACGTCGTAAAATGTGATTCAGTTCGAGTTGGCCTTTTAAGGCAAGCTCTGCTCGAGAGATACAAATTCTGATGTTTAGTTTTATTCCCTTTCTTGGTAGACAATAACTCTGCTTAGAAATTATGTAGTAGTTGAAAACAACCCACGTGTCACCTATTGAATATGGTAAGAATGTTTTAGGAGGCGCCTCATTTGAGATATTACTAATAAATTAGCTAAACTGAAATCACGTTCTACACCTGTTGTGAAAGGATGTACCTAAAGGTATGAAATGGGTGATGTAAACATCGAAGTGTGAACCGTTTAAATGTCTCAGTAAACTAAAGGCAATATTTAAAGAGGTCAGGATGGACTACATTCTTGGTGATTTTCTTGCATGTGGTTTGGAAAATTCGGCTACCGAATCATCCTAGCGCTTCGATATGTACAAATTTATAACAAAATTCCCTTCTTCGGTAGACTTCGTTGCGCTCGCGTCTTCATTTTAAACTAATTTCTTCGGTTGCATTCCTTGGTTGACGCTGTTTAACCCGTCTTTGCTTCTAACGGTAAGTTAAAGGTTCAAATATTTGAATTAATTTCACGTGTCCCCTATTGAATACCTTTAGGTGCGAATGTGGAAATATATGGTGATGATGCGCCAAAGAGTAGGAGTCATCTGGAATAATGCCCTACGATCCCTTAAACACACACTCTAAACCAATTTAATTCGTCAGATTTCGTTTTATTAACACCTATCGGACACAGTACAGCAATGTAAGTTAGGCTTTCCGCTCTAACAGATCGACCGGATCTTCAGGAGTAGGAAACACGTTACACCGCCCGCAATGCCGATGGCCGCCATGACCAGCATGTCCTCGGACAGGCTTGGAATGCTGAACTCAGGTCGAACGAATCGGTTCCGGTTGATCCCAAGGCACTGGTACAGCGGTGACATGCTTCGGACTAGCCGCTCACAGTCGCAGCGCACCCAATGGGTGCTGGTGTAGAACGAGCGCCGGGTCAGCGAACCTTGCGGAATGCTGTACTGCTCCTCGAAGAACATGAGCGTGTTCAGCATATCATCGTGACGCCGGACTCGCTGGAACAGCAGGTATTCGAAACCGTGCGCCGTTTCCTGAGACAAGATCACCATCGAGCCGACGTGTGCCTGGAGTGTGAGCGGAGCGGTCCGCGTCAGGCCAAAGCCGGCGCACGCAAAGTGCTCCAGGGGACGGTCGGCGTGCCGCATCGACAGGCAGTATCCGTCCGCAGCCTGACCGTTCGGCACGTGCAGCAGATCGATGCGCAGCAACTCCTGGATGCCGCAGGAGAAGTGCAGATTACCGCGAAACTCCTGCGATTCCGGCTCATTGTTGATCCAGTACGAGAGCGCTATGCACTCGCGCTCTCGATGCAGCAGCTCGAAGAACGGCGACGTCTTGTGGCTGTAGTTGCTCGCCAGCAGCTCAAAAACCGACGGATTCTCGAAATCAATCGACTTTTTCACCAGCTGCGATTTGCGATACTGTACGTAGCAGGGTTGCAGCGGTTCCGCTACGATGACCACCACCGATAGCAGTAGCACCCCGAGGGTCGAGGGAACGGCCCAATGCACCGGCAACAAAGTCATACCGACTGGGACCAACTCGCTCACCTGTTCCACCAGAAATACCAGAACCCAACGGGAATCTCAACCTGCTCAACCAGCTATCGACAGTCGTCGGTAGTGGAGGATGGGCATAATTATGGCCAGTGTCAACTCAATTAACCTCCAATTACCAGTCCACAACAACTGGTGGTCAGTGTCGAAACGTGAGTCACTATCAAGTCCGGGCAATGGGGGGATATCAATCGATTTTTCATTTTCTACCTTCTGCCCTATGGGCAGGTTTGGATTGTTAGAGCTCAATAGCTGGCCACTAGAGTCGCTAATCCCTCATTTAGGTATTGTTCGTTAACCCTGAACGAGCGGTGGCTTCAACTCAGATTTATTTTAGATCATTAAACCTCTTATATTTCATCAAGGCTTTGCATTTTGAAACGTAAACGAATTCTTAAACTACTTGCAGCATCAACTCAGAATTATTTTGGATCATTTTAGTCAAGGTATCGTAGAGTCACATCTGGACTTTCCTAATTTGATGTCATTGACTGCAATACTTAACGGTTGTGGCGGAAAACCAGCGCTTAATTTATTCCCAATCAAGTATGATGTGATCCAATTTCCGAGGTCCAAACGTGGGGTGATGTGAGGAGTTCTTACTTACAAGCGAACGGCGTGCCTGTGCCCTGTCTTAAGGGAAAAACTCGTCGGAACGAACAGCTGAGGAACCGATCCCGACGCTCCATCCGAGCGTTCGTAACATTCGCGCAGCCGCAACAGCGCAATTCGAGCAGTATTCTCCGCCAGCTCGGGCCAGGGGAAACGACTCGTCTCGAGTGATAAGACCGGCATCGCACACTACTGAGGCCGAATGTCGGCAAGCTAGTGTTCTCGCTCGAACCGACCGAACCGTCGGCGAAACGGCGGTGTGGGAATATTCCCATTTGCTTCGCACCCAAAGGAACGGGCGGCACGTTGACACGAACCGATGGCAAGGATGACACGCCAAGTGGCTGCGAGGACTCTAGGCTGCTCCCGTTCTACGCACGCCAGAGTGCATCGATCGTGGAAGAGTGTAGAGTTGCCGGCAACCGCTAGCACCAGCTGCGACTTCGACCATCAGTCAGTTGGCAAATTGCCGTTAACCTCACCGGACGCGACTTGTGAAGCCGAATAAAGGGATTCCAGCGGCGTGCTGCGATATCCAGATTTGGGGCACCAGGTGCACTTCGGGACGAGTGGAAGAAAGCAAAGGTGCGACCAGGGGTAAAATGTCTTCCGAGTGTCCTTGGGTGCTGTGAAAACCGTGTGCTGTGGCGAATTTCCTAAAGGAAGCGGAACAGGCTCGATCAGTGAGGATCGGAGCAAGATGTGATAAAGTGGTTGACTAATCCGAATCTGTGTAGAACACCAGCCACTGCAGAACACCTGCCATCCCTCAGCACAACTCCAATCAATCCGCTGCTGGTATCTATGAAACGAACCAACAGATCAGCAATCAAACGCCTCGCATGATCATCTGCCATACTCTTGTTGAAATCCAGGAGTTCAACAGATAACAAAATTAACAATCCGCTCATGTGTGCAACGAATATATGTACGAAGGAAACATTTCGCTGACAAATTCATTGTCGAGAAGTTTTGTGAATTCATTAGTTTTTAATCGCTGTAAAAGTGTTAAGCACCGGTGAACGTTAGGAAAAAGGGTTTTAAAAAATAATCCACCTTAATTCCTTCAATGAATAAATTAACACGGGTACTCTTTTTCACGTCAATCCACTAACAATTTTTATTTCCACAAGCCACAAATTATAAACGACTAAAGTTTAGCTAATGCAACTATAATCTTAAACTAAGGTACGATAAACACTGTGCCGAGGACTCAAAAGAACTGGATATTGGTTAAGTGCTCGTAGAATACCACAACCGATGGAAAAATCAAACACTTGTGCAAGTTATACACGCCAAGACAATCTGGAGGAATAAGAAAAGTTCAACGATAGGACAAGAAACATTCGTTCTCGCAACGTTACGTGCTCGATCATTATGGTGTGAGTTTTGTAGTAGGGATGAGATTTTATTGTTGGTTCGCGAATATTCTTTTGGTAACTGTATTGAGTTGTTACAATTTTTTTGTTCATTTTGTATACTAGCACCGACATGACTTTTAAATAGTCTAATTAAAGCTTTAAATATGGTTGGGTTTGGTATTTGCTCCACTCAAGTGATGTTTTTTAAAGCCACCACAAAATCATTAACAAATACTTCATTATAATACTCAAATCATAATCGTATTATATCCATTACACTAATTAACACATTTAGAATCATAAGCTGTTACTTCCGGCAAAATATTTAAGTTTAATAAACTGCCTGTCACAATTCATGATCTAAAAAGTTAGACAAGAGTCTCAATTATGATGTAAAAAAGGAAAAAGTCTTGCCAATAATTATTTGCTTGTCAAATGATTGTAGACGTTACGCAAATACAAACTATTCATTGAAACTCTAGATTAAAGACATGCTTCATCTATATATGTGAAGTACTTTACATTAATACCTACGATATGACATGAAACAGTTGTTCCAACTCTTTATTATGTCATAACCGTTTCAACACACGAAAAGATAAAAATTCATTTGATAATGTTTTCTTCCCGAGAGCAAATACATGTAAAACCTCTGGAACAAAGTTTAAATTTACAATTGATGTACATTGTAGATTTAGAAACTATAATAGCTTAAATCAAATGGTCGACTGTATTTTAATTAGCAAGAAAAAGTTTGATTTCTTCGATCGTGCTAGTGAAAAATTAGCTCAACCACAAAAAAAAATTGTAGCTTCAGAGTTCTTTTACTTGGTTGACTAAAATGTATTGGTACTGTCATATTCTTTCTTACTTTTTTTAACAGTTGCTTAATTTTACACGTTACTAATTAGTTTCTGCCTTTCTGACTTCATTACAATTGTTTGCATTTTCCTTCCAACATCAAAGAGAACCATTACCACTTACAGCAACGGCTCTTCACCCACTCTGAATGAACAAATTTGGTTCCTGCTAACTATGAATGTGTATTTCAGTATGAATACAGGAACAAACATATTCAAAGATGATCAAACAATTTTACACAATACAAAATCATGTGTCAAACTCGTCGCAGCAACAGGTCATTAAGAATCCCATTGCAAATTTTAATGAAATAAAAACCACTGCGACAATAGCCCTGAAGTATGCCTTTGCTAAGCACTGAGGTTTCCTTTCCCGCACCGTGCTCGTATGTGCTGGTGAATATTTGAGAAAAAGCGCGCAATTAAATGCATTCGTTTAATTTAAACAAGAACTCTTATTAAAATGGCCGCCGCGTAATTGCTGCAGATTCAACGATTGCACCCGGAAATCTTGTTCGGCGAGATGAATGTGTTATGTGTAAATACGAGAGGGAAAAAATAACACCCTCCCCGCAACGTGCATACATGCCGCTCCGGTTGTTCCGATCCCCGACGAGTCAGTGAAAAAAAGGTTGAAAAATCAGACGAAATTTGCAAACGAAATGTAGAACACAGGCAACGGTAGCAAGAAGGAAAACGAAGGAAACCCAACGCGGTAGCGCGAAACAGAAGGTGACATGCCGGCCATGCACGTCCCCTTTTGGGGGCGAAAAGCGGCATAGACGACTATGCTTAATTAAATTTCTCTATTGTTTCGCATATTTTTGCATTAACGAATTACCGCGAGTCCTTGCTGCACGACAGACGGTGGAGCACCCAGCATCAAAAATGCTAACGATAAGTAACAGCTTCCTAACGGTCAAAACTTTCACCCGACCTCGTGGAGTTGAGATTGTCTAACACGGACAGAAAAAATCTCTTGCCCGGTTTTCTCACTAACGAATTGATAAAAAAGCTTACCAAGTACCATGAAACTTATTAAAGCTGTTTACTGTTACGACGTCACGCAGGTACTCAGATTCTCGAGGTAGTTACCGAAGGAATGAAGGAAGCTTACCGCGTATGGATGTGCACAAAACGCCCAACACAGGACACAATTTCAAAAGTTGTTTGGATGTACTGAGAACGAAGTCGAAAACATCCTACTAACGGATGTAAATTAATTTTCTTTTAACATTACTTTCCAAATTTACCTCACCTGATAAAGTCAAAACAAAATGTGAAAAAACGGACATTGCGAACAGGTTTCAGTCCCTCGTGAGCTAGCCAGTACAGATGAATGAAGGGAGTGAAACTAGACCTCACTGCATACTAAAAAGAAGTAAATTTAACACAGCTGGTAAGCAAATCACCTTCCGGAGAAAATGTGCATACATGGAAAATACTCTAAAAGCCCTCAATCTCAGCTGCACGTGTCTGCCGTCAGCAGGACGACCAGAATACGCCGTACCCGGTTGGCAAAATGTATGCACTTGGGTTCGCCAAACTGTGTCTACTTTAGCGGTTTTAGTGCAACACCAAAACGAAAAACTATTCCCACCCCAGTCTAGAAGGGCGGCAAAGATAATCATAAACTCAACTGTCGTATCTAGCCCGGTGTGTGTATGAGTGTCGGTGCAGCGAGTATTTCATTTATGTTTCCTTCATCCTTCGTGGGGGAGCTGCTGATGTTCTCCGTGTTCGCTAAACACCTTGGGATCGACGCAAAGTATTAACTGTTTATGTTATTTACTCACCGACCACTTCACTTCCACGGCTCCCAGAAGGAGATGAAAGGGAGTTTTGCAGTTGCACCACACCATCCATACGTGGTTATCACCTCACGAATGGGTGAAATAATAATGACGATCGAAAAAAGCAAAGCAAGCAACCCAGCGAGCAAGCAGCTTCTGAGCAAATATTTGAGGTATTTGCGCGGTGCCACTATTTATGCTCATCGCGACATCTTCTAGCACTCAAACCAGGTCGTCCTCGTGTTCGTGCGCTAGATTTATTTGATTCGCTCGTGTTTTGTTTCTGCCGAGATTTTATATCATTCGTGACTTTTCCGATTTTCCTTTCGCCTCGCAGTCCTGCTCAAGTGGATGAAGGTAGCCGAGTGACAAATTAAAAAATTCTAAATGGTACGGAATTTCTCTGGTTAGTAGCACAGAAGGAGTGGAGTTGTTTGCTCCACGGATTGAGGAGGCAAGGAGAACGAATAAAACTTACATTTCTGCATGTTTCCTCCTCCATCCACCAGTAAGTGGGAAATTAAAAAGAGAAACGTCACCACGATGAGGAGCTTTTTTTCCGAAATGTGGAGGTGTTAATGAAGAGTCCAGACTACGTCGACGATAATTAAGATGAAGAGGTTAAATGTTTTTTAGCCCTTCAAATCCCACTAGAGAGAGAGAAAAAAAAACAGATTATCGTCCTCAGCACCAGCCGTTTCCGGCCGGTGGGAACGGTAAACCTAGAAAAGCGTACAACAACAAAAAAAAAAAAACGGGCAAAGTAAACACCGCCAGCGTCCGTCTGGCTTGAGTAGTACAGAGGCTGCAAAGAAGGGCAAGGAGGGTTCGCCAGCGCCGCAAACGAACAAAAAATCAAACACATCCACTTGTGAAAAGCATAAAAAATGCAAAGCTAAGGACAAGCAACGGCCGGCCAGCAGTCCGGTTTTGAGTTTTACAACCGGTGAGGGCTTTTCCCTCTACCCCTTTCTACCCTGCCGAGTTTTTGGGTAGTTTAAAAATCGTTTACTTGCGCTCCACCGCGAACGTACGAGTGCGGTGTGCATGTGCGTGACTAATTCCGTCACGTTTCGTCCCCTGGAAGCGCGGGCGCAACGCAGGAAAAGGCAGAAAATGAATTGTGACATTTGGGATGATTAATTAAGACCGTGGCTTTATGGGAGCAAACTCGAAGTGGACTGAGCAGTCCAGTGACAGGCGCGCTTTTTTGCATGCTACAGGTTTTAAAATTTATTTGCTTCTTGAAATATTTCATTTTCCACACACAAGCTAGTACTCGTTTTCTACATTGAATGAGAAAAATATGAATAGAATTGTAGTAGGTCAATGTGAAAAATCAAAGTGAAAAATAAGTTATAACACACATAAGGCCCCTGCCAAGTGTAACACAAAAACTGGATTTTTTATATAACGTACAATATGTAAGATGTAATACATATAATGTATAAGTTGATCGATGTTTGGTTTAAATTCATGAGTTATATAGTTATTTCTGGTTTTATTTTAGTTTTTTTACTTAGTTTTAGAAGAGTCACTTCCTTTTTAGTAAAAGAGCCCTGAACGTCGTTTTTTCGGTCGTAGGAACACCTGTTTTGTGCGACGATGGTCCAAAAGGTATGCAATGGGTGATATATGAAATCGTTAATTTCAACCTATGAGTATTTGATGAGCAAAGAATTTACGTGTTACACATTGCATACCTTCAGGCGCAAATGTGAAACAGAAGGCAAGGACGTCAGCTCAGGGGCTTACATTACCCATTAACCTTTTTTTTACAAATGGTGAGGGACAAATATCTGTGGTAAAGGAGATGTTGTAGATCGATGTAGAAACGGGAGCTGAATTTCTACGCCATAATAACTTGTTTTGCTAAGTAACAAACGTGTATCAAGAGTGAGATAGTAAATTATTCTAAATTTGTACTAACATAAAAAATTCCAGTAAAATACAAGCAATGCAGCCGATCGAACGTAGTGAACGTTGTGTCAAAAACTAACGACATTCAAGGCGAGAAATAGATGTGAATATTGTAATGCACACCCGCTTCGCTCTTGCTACATGCAGATAGAATTTGAAGCGTGAAACCCAGGGAATTGATTTCGCTTTCGCAAGAGAGAAAAATAATAAAAAAAACAACCAGTGAAAACAGTGATGTGTGGATGGTGTGTGGAAGCTAAACTGAAATAACAAGCCCTCCAGCCGCCCCTCAGACCATGTGCATCGAACCGAGCCGATCAGATAGTTTACGCCTGGGTGCGCTCAGCAGTGGAAGTGCAGCGGCGGGGCGGTAGAGAAACCGAATTCCCGAGTGCTTCTAATGTGCCCTTCGATGCGTCCGCATCCTGCTGCGGTTCAGGATTAACGCGAAGTAGTGTGTAGTGTGTGTGTGTGCGTGTGTGTGTTTGGTGTGCATGTGTGTGTCGACGAGGAAAAGGAAAAGTGCAGTGCAGACGAAAGATTTTTAATCATGCATCCTTCAATCTTCCTAAATGTGTTCGCCCTGCTAGTGCTAGGGAAAGGTAAGCTGTTTTCTGCTTTTGAGTACGCAATCGATAGCATTCGGAAAACAACCCGCCGGGTGGCGTGTTTGTTTTGGTTCGGTGCCGCCAATTTGACAAACAGTTAGTCAATAAAGTATTCTTGGAGCCACAAGGTTCAACTTGTTTTCGCAGAGAAACCTTTTCCGAGGACAAACATTTAAAACAGCCAAAGAGAACTATACTATAGCTTGCGGATGAAACAGAAAATTTGAGAGCAAAATATCAGTACACTCGATGTTCATGTTTTTGGTTGATAAATGTCTAATATTTACCTTTATGTTCGAAAGATCTGTTAAAGTTGTATTTACCTTAGGAGCTATTTTTGATTATTAATATAAATCAGTAACCTAAGACTGCTGCTAAAAAGCTAATTATTCATTTAAAAGTTCGAAAATTACATTTAAGTACATTAAAAAAGTGTTTCTAGAGCAAACTTACCCTGTTTTCAGGAATTTTCGTACCCTGTTTTCTGGCTTCTTTTACTGCTGCAAAGCCTGCTACTTTGATTTCTGTTGACTCATACACCAAAACAACGAGAGTTAACAGTCAGAAATCGCCTTACCAATTCTAAATTATTGCACTATCAATGCTAGAACAATTTCGCAAAAATAAAACCTAGCTAGCTTTTCAACATTGTCGCTTCAACTTTCGTTTCACTAGCCCTCAACTCTATTTAGCACGTTTCAAGCGTGCCGGAAATGAATGTTTGGTTTATTTTGTGCGGTACCGCTTGTGGCTCACCTCGCCAGAAAACCAAAAACCGAAGGCTTATTTTCCAATATCCGGCTTGCGAGAATCCGCTCAAGTCGCACACCCATGGCAACCCTGTGCATAGGAAACCCCTTTCGAAGTGTGCTCTGGGGGACGTATTTCTACTACTTTTGGTGGCGTATATTTCCTTACTGCTTCAGCATGGTGTATTGAAATTAAAGGTACGGCTGAGTCGCAAAACCTTGGACCTGTGGGTCATCCATCCGTTATGTACGACGATGTGGTCCATTCCGATGAAATGTAGTCTGAATAAGATTTTGGTAGGCAAACTAAGGGAGATAGTTGGAGCTTACTAGAAAGGGTCCTTCCAAAGACGTCTTTCTTGTTATCATCAACACTCCTATCAGCAGAATCATTTCCTGTTAATCGAATCCCCACCAAACAACGCTTTCCCGAGCAGATAACATTCGCACCGAAGCAATAAGCAACCGGCTAGAAAAATCATTTTGAGCGCGTAATGAAAAAGTCATCAGAGCATATTACACTCACCACAAAGATTATTTCTATCATAGCCAATTAAGAAGCAAGAACAATCGAAGTAGCAGATGACAAAATTACATTCTATCCTAAGCCTGTCTGGTCAAGCTGCTAGTAATGCAAAGAGCTAACTACACTTATTTTATAACAAAACGTTCAGGATAACAATAAACTGTGGGAAATTTTCATAGAGATTTGATTTTGAATATTATCATATGCTTTAATGGTAAGAAAAAATATGTGTGGAATAATTGTTATATTTATAACAAAAGTTGTACTTAACATAATGGACAAGACAAGCTAAAATGTTGTTCTCTGCATTGATGATTCTCTGCATAGACGTAAAAAACTAAAATGGTATAAAAATATGGATTAACATTCACATGTAATTCGAAATTCATGATCGATGAAACCGTTTCAGTTGTTCAGCGCAGTCCTATGCTGGATATATTCTAAGATCTTGTTGTTCTGCTGTAAGATGCTTGATTTGAATTGATTTACTATCAACAAATTTTTTTTCCGATTCTGTTTTTGGAATTGGTTCTTAAATCGAATGAGATGATAATTTTGGCATTTCTAACGACTCTTGCTCGAGAGAGTCAAAAATGATCATTTAATTTGATCGAAAATGCACACTGATCATATACTAGACTATCCAACTATTATTTCGTTTATCATTATTACAGCGACTACGCTTTGGTATCCATTTTTAAATACGAGTAAACATCAAAATTACCCATTACTTTTAAACTGACCTTATTCTAATTTGTTGGTCGTCGATAAATTCTATAAAATAAGTGCTAATGCCAGTAAACGTGGGGAGGGATAGAAACACAACGGTTCAGCTTCTTGCTAAAAAGAAAGTTAAGTTACGAATACACCCTGCGATTTTTCGAAAGAGAGTAATTGCATGCATACTTGAATTTTTAAGCAACAGAAAATCATGTGCATTTAAAGAATAGCATGCCGTTTGATGGAAACAAGTGTTCCAGCGAATAATTTTATTCGATCCATCGGTTGTGTCATGGGATTTCACTTTTTACTCATACTTTGTCTTTGGTTATTCTATCAGCTAAATGACGTTCTCCACACTCAGTCAACAGATCGTTAACCCTGCTTTGAAACTTGTCCGAAAAGAACGACCACACGAATCGACCAACTCTAGTCAGACTTACGAGAAGAACTAAGCGTTTCAATACACCATGGTGTGATGCTTTTTTCACATTTCACATTTCACTTCTATCGATAACGGAACGTTCGTCTCTGCAATGTCACATCGCATCAGACTTCGGGTGCACCTAATTCTCGCCAACGCCGAGTCTGGGGAGAGGCCAGCGAGTGGACGCGAAAGGAAAGTCGCACTAAATTCATTAAATATGGAGATTTATCGCCCGGAACCTGACATTTTTTGTTTTTTGTTTTGTCCTGGCGGCAAAAAACCGTGCGAGGTTCGAATTGTTTTTCCAGTGCGAAAGGCAACGTGCGATGCGCTTCGGGCTACCAATGGATCCGATGGACTTCTCCACCACCACCACTCCAGTAACAACATTGCCTTCCCGCCTTCCTCCACCCGAGGAATGTCGTGAACATAAAGCACACTCGCCAGAACTGTGCCGGAAGTGGTAGTCGGTTTCGGGCCGTGATCTCGCTGCAAACGCCCACACCGATGACTGCCCACTTCCGCCCGGACCGCAACATTCGCATCCGGTCTCCACGTACGCCTGCACACGCTATATTTTATTTATTTTACCCACCACATCCTCGAATGCTCGCTGCGAGCAGGCCTCACGTCCTGTTTCCGGCCGGGAAAAACGCCGATCGCAGGCGCCCGATGCTCAATGACGGGCAAAGTTGATTAGAATTCATCCGCAAACGAGCTGATTGACACATTCTCGCACACACAAACACACACACGGACGCAAACGCACGCGTGTCGTACACCCGACCAAGAATGGCGTACACGCAGGATGGACAGCGTGTCACGAACGTTTGCAGAGTGCATCCGGTCCATCTCCCCTTCCAGAATCCGGCTATCAATCTGGTGCGGACCGTAATCGATCCGATTAAATCGAAAGCAACAACGCGTATGACGATGGCACGCTCTGCACTGTGTGGGTCGTCAACAGTACGATTTTTGATCTACACCGTTGGTCGATCTCCCAGCATCCAGGATCGTCGTTGCCGGCGATGGTGATATCATCTTATGAGCAATTCCCCTCCTGCTATGAGAATGCTCTACATGCTTAATGATAATCTGATTCAGCAATCCAAACAACAACAGAGAAATTGATTCAGCTCTCACTCAAACCTGGGAACGTTGCCAGGAAACGGACGAACGGAAGGTTTGGTTAAATGTTTCTCGGTTGATTGTCAATAGAATTCCTTCAGAGAACCATTGAAATACAGAAAAATCTCTCTCCTAAATTAGGAATAACCTATTGGGATTAATTTCTAAATATGTATGGTCTTTTCCGCAATAAGAAGAATAAAGGTTTTAATAAGTAAGGTAGGTTTTAAACTGTTTGGGACCTTTTTTACTTACAGTAAAACACTTAAAAATTACTCCGATTGCGAATCAAAGAGTCTACTTTTAATAACTCTAACGAACACAGGAGTAGCGTTTGACATAAATACACGGTGTCCAATATATTTTCATATACAAATTCAAACATCGATTATTTTTTTACACTGTGTCGGATTACCTTTCTGTAGGAATTACAGCAAATGTTTTGGAAAAATGCCACCACCAAATTGTTACCAACTTTAAATGTTTTTCAAAAACGTTTCAAACGAGATGGGTTGCATCAGTTTTTCCAAAGCGGACACATTTTACTTGTTTATATTTGATAGCACAAATGGCCATGTAAAATCAGTCAAATCAAATTTCAAATGATGGGATCAAATGAGCTGTGTTCTAAAGTGTTTAACACGTTGACTGCCGCGTCAGCCCCATAGTGGCAGTTTAGGACAAGTCACGAAACTCACTCGTATTGCACTAATATAGAGGTAGGTTGTAATATTTGTTAAAAATAAGCCATAAGGAAGCTTAATCTATTTTTTGGTGTACTTCAAAGACCTAAACATCCTTCACCTGTATTTTTACTATATTTGTCCTCACAACTTGCTTCAAAATTCTCCTTTATTGAATGTGGAGCATTGATATTACTGCCTTCGTGGATAAAAACAAGGATATTTTTGTTATGTTTTTAATACTGAACTTTTCAGACCACCTTCTGTCATTATGAACAGTCTGGGACTGCTACAAGGCAAATATGTTTCAACGGACTTTCGGAAAAAAGTATGGGAAATTGTTTGACACCGTGTAAACTGGACTTCCTTCTGTCTTTTTGTACTAGTAATTTGCTCACTTAGTTTAAATTGAGTTTGAATTTTCGTGTTTTTCATGTTGTGCAATGGTATTATGTTTAACTTCTACAAGCGTTACGCAAAAAGCCACAAAAATTAAAACTCTATGATATTTTCAGTTGTTAGTGAAAACAGCATCGAAACCTCTCGCGTAGAAATCGATAAACCCTAAATGACACACCAATAACCGCAAACACCTAAAGCCGGTGGTTTATCGCAAATGTCTTCTAAATTAAATTTTATAAACCCTAAAACAATGGCACACCGGCGCTGGAGAGCGTAGAAGCGCGGTGAAAAGGCTTCCCTGACGTTGACGACTCGATTGTGATGGATTAACTCCATTACTTAGTGGGTAATCGTTTCCATGAATGATCGATGGCTTCTAAAGTCCAGGATTTCCTCCAGGGTATTTGCTGGGTGTTGACCGGGTGTCGTCTCTTCGCAAAATCGTGAGCCAGCCAGCTTGTTTTCTTTTTATACGCTTGGTGCTCTATATTTCATGCTCGGTGCTGTATCTAGCTCAATAGTTTACGAAGCTCTGCAGATTCTGGAGCATTGTGAGTCATCTTTTCAAGCACTTTCCATTTATCGCATCTCGGTAGTTTCAGGAATCAATTACTTTTGTTGTGTTAGTTTACTGAGTCTTATAATTTCATTTCTTTTTTTAAGTTATTTCAACGAAATCAGTTTTGTTTTAAATGTTCTAGTCAACTACCCGTGATTAACTTTTGATTTTATTGTCTAATCGGCATGACATTTTTAGAATGTCTAGATATATTGTGTTTACTTATTCTGATATAACAGACGTTGCCGTATTTTAAAACTGATGTGCTTTAACTGACAAACCCTACAGATACTGGTTTCCTATCTTTTTGCCGAAGAAAATAAAGGTTTAAAGAAAATATTTTTTATCAGCAGCTTTCGCTTGATACCTCTTACTACAAAATCAAATATTTTTAACACGGATAGCAAATTTTAGCCCGGGTATACATTTTGTATGGAAGTTTCCGTTTTTCTATTCTTCAGATCAAACATCTTTTTATTGAGATGTCGGATCGATTTGATACTCTCAGTGAAGATATTTAAGGGTAATTTTAAAAATATTGAAAATTTTTATTTAATTTAATTCCGGACGTATTTAAAATTCGTGGATTTATTGATATTGATTAGTTGTTAAAACAAATGTCACAGTCCACATGTACAACTGCCTACTTTTTTTATTCAATTTTGGATATCTTTGGGCCTAGATTTCTTGAAATGTTGTAAAAACTAATAAACTTTCAGTTGTTTCACGTTATTGTCGTGTATTGTTGCACTCCAGCTAGGAACAGAGCATTCTCCGTTAAATTATACTGTTTTCATCGGAAATGCTGTTGCTATATAATCTTGTCTATTCGGTTTTATCCATTATATGGAATTCAATTTTGTATTTAATATTAAATAAAGATTGTAGGTTCTAAACTTAAATTATAATTGCTTAAAATTGAAGATTAGTGTTCCTGAATCAAACAATCATCCTTGATTTTTTATCATTTATTCAACGAAACACATTTTCGGATAATTTTTTGATAGTGGTTCGGTTTCTAAGACAAATGATATCCATACTGTAATGTAGTAAAATAAACACCTGTAGTGTTTATAGATGTGACGAGTGAAAATTTGTGAAAAAGTTATGCAAAATTTGTGGGAACAAAACCCTTAAAATCTTCACTAAAAATTTTAAAGTTGATCCGGTATCTCGGTAGAAATATATTTGAACTGAAGTACGGATACATTTAATCTCTCATTCAAGTTCAAATTTATTTAAGACGGTAAAAGTTAAGTAAAATTGTTAATATTATTTAAAAACAACAAAAATGAAATGCAGTGACTATAACAGAGCACCAAGAAGTCGAATAAACTTAAACTTGTAACGATGCCGCACTGATAAATCAAGTCCACAGCACATTTCACTTGTAATAATCGATACAAAAACTTGTGCTGGATTGACCTCTTTCATAATGGCAGTGTAAATGTTAAGCAGAAGCAGCCGCTCATAGAACACCGCGCGAGAACACAAACCTCGGTAAAATGGGTGATGAGTCCTGGCAAAACAATAATTTAATTATTGTCTATTCTTTTGGCTCACTCCCCGGCGAGCGAGGGAATGTGTATATGCTCGTGCTTGATAAATCATTGCAGCTAGCCAGGGTTCATGTGGTTCCATCCGCGGTCACGGTGCAAAAGATAATGGATATACTTTTTTGTTCCACGCCCCGCTCGACACGCTTCATACATTCTGATGTTCTAATTCCTATTCATTCCTCTTTTCTTAACATCGTCCATTAATCGTGCCGACCGGGGCCCGCATTCCTCGTACGCAAGCAGCGTGTTCCGGTTCCGTGGTGCCAGCAACGCATCAAATGCAAAATCACTTCCTGCGCCTGCACCTTACGAAATCGCTATCATCGATCGCGCCGGATTTCTGGAGCCAACCTCGAGGTTGGCTGGGGGTGGCTTCTTTCATTGTGCTTCCATTTGTCGTACGCAAGCTTTTGTCACCCGGTTCCATTCCAATCATGTCTCCCCTTCCCCCTATGGCTCCTGGACCTGGCAAACGCCTTACCGATGTTCGCTGCCGCTTGCTCCTTGCCGGATCATTCCACCATAAGAGGTTGTGCTCCTCCACATCGGCGTGCACCGTTGCGAGAAAAAGCGAAGCTTACGAACCAACCGAGGCAACGACTACGTCCTTCCGAAAGACACATGAATAACACCAGCAAACTCTTCGAAACGATATCAATTTATTACTCTACTTTGTGCCCCGCGAGAATGAATACCTTTCGTACCGTGGGGGAGGGTGGTTTTCGACAGAGACGGAGCGAGAGCTAGATACCAGACACATTCGCTGCACCCCATCCAAGAGTCCGCACATACTTCATCTTATATTGCGATCGATTAATAGTGCGAATACCTTCGGAGTCGTCCACTCCACGCAGTCGGTAGCAAAAGTTGTCGTAGAACATATTTTAGAGGAGCAACATTTCGGAAATGTACTCGTCGGCTTGGAAATATTAAAGTGCATCACCGATGCTTTACGTGATCTGTTTATGAGAAAATTCTTCAAATGAGTGTCAAATTCGTCGAACTTGATAACTTTATAATGGCATGTGAAGCAAAATGCCCCCCTTGGGCGAAAAATACTCACTTTTTGTACAGCTTGCTTGGGAAATGCCCAAAATGATCACAAATCGAGTATTTAACCGTGCTCCTGCTCCTTAAACATAATAAAACGATCTTAAGATTCTTAAATTGAATTAAATTCAAAATAAAGATTGTAAGAGATCTCTTTTCTAAGCATCATTTCAAAACTTGGAAAATATAACCCGGAGAGTGAGACAGAACGCATGTCTATAAGCAAATGATCATATTTATTACTCCATTTTAAATGGCTTTATTCACCATAAAAGAACCGGTATATTTTACCCCACCGTGGCATCTTATCACAATTTCCCCTACTCTATTCACTAGCTCGGCGTTTTCAAAATGTATTACATCAATAATTTTATTGTTCATATATATGGTCAGATATAGGTAAAAGCTTACGAAACTAAAACAGAAGTATATGAAACCAAACAGATACTAATAATTATGGTGAAATGCATAAAAAACGAAGTCCGTCCATGAGGATAACAAGACTCGTCGTGGAATTTAATATGAAGAAATTTGAGTGAAATTAAAGTCAATTTTTTACTCAAAAAAACCTTGGTGAATAAAGAAACAAATCCTATGTATTCCAGGGTGTGGAAAAAAGTGCGGAACGAAGATTTCGACATGATACTGTAGTGTTTCATTATTATCTTCCTACCAACGGTTTTCCGACGCTACGAACATCGTTGTTCCAAAAACTGACGCTTGCAGTAACGGCGTTTGTTGTCATCTCCCTTTACTGCCGTTCTTGTCGATCCATAGAATATGAGTCACGTCTTCGGCTTGCTTCACTTGTATTTCGAGCTGGCGCCGAAACGCATGCGAGCGTTCCGAACCCGGCGTTTTCCCGATAACGATGCGAGGATGAATGTGTAAAGAACCCGCTTTTCGTGTCTTATTTGGCTAAGGAGTGATTTATCGTCTCGAAACTAACGTTATCCGCAAGCTTAGAACACATGAAGGAAAAGGGGTTGGGAATGAAATGGTAATTTTCTTGACTGCTATTTATTGCCAGGATTAGCGCGAGTGCGTTCTGGGTGCTTGCTCGACTCGGGCGGGGAAACAAGTAATCATCAATGTATAAAGTAACAACACGAGGGTGTGAAAGATAGCAAATGTTTTATGTAAACTTTTTAAATTCAGGTAAAAGAAGGATGACATAAAAGGACCGGCTCGTTTAACGCTACTTTCGCTAAGTCTTTCTCTTTAGTTGCTCATTGCTCAATTATGACGTAGAATTTCAAAATACTTCATCCTCCCATGGTGCACTGTTATCCTTAGGGTTTAAGAAGTTGTTCTTCCTTTGTTGATTTGTTTGGTTTGCTCAAGAGAAAAAAGTGTATACAGTAGCGTTATACATTCCCCTAACGAGTAAGCAGGTTAAGCTGCTACTTCAGGCTTTTCTTCATCGGAAAATAGTGTACCGCTCTGGTTTTTCCTTGCAATCGAACCGGAAAGTGCTTACACCGACGGGGAAGTCACGATTCCGTTCGCGACCGCCCGAGCATCCGAAAATAACATCCTCCTTCGGCACAATGGCGATATCTGATTTACTGCTCTTTTACCCCCGCGTTGCTTCCACCCCCGACGTGAATCTGGCTCCAGTGAGTCTGCAAATCAATCGATGCAACCACGTCTCCGGAGGGTATTTTTCTCGGACATGGCAACGGCGGAACCCGACGGAGGCGAGCTGTTGGCGCCACCGAGTTCTCTGACTGTCGCATCGATCGGGACCGGGAGACGAGGAAAAACTTCTACCGTTTCGCTCGCTCCGGGGGGTTGATTCCAGCGATTGGCCAATTGCCAGAGTCGCGTTGGCGCCAGCTCTTGGTTTATCCACTTGCTCCGTGCCATCCCCGGTGGCAGGATTCTCGCTTTCGTTTTGCGCATGCAGTGCATGCAGCCCGGTTCTTCATTCTAATTGTTTTCGCTCTCTTTGGCAGCCCGACAGATGTTTTCATTGAGGGCTTTCTAGTTTTGACAAACGTCAAGCGCTGAGATAATTAGAGATATAAACATTTGCGCCTTACGGGTTTATTTACTCGATTCTGAACCACGATGAGCCAGTCATTTTGTTTACGGCTTTTCGTGAAAAACTTCATCCATGCGAACAGAGAGTATTATGAATATGTATGCAACAAGATTTGCCTTTCCACTTTTATCTTTCAAAGTAGGGAAAATGTGCCTAGTTGTCTCAGTGGGATAAAATCAACCAGCACTTTATGACTCAATTAAGCAATCAAAAGCAAAATCAAGTAATATATTTCTTGGCGTGTCTCATACATGCTTAAGTGAATTTAATTTATGCTTGAAATAATATAATGCTTAGTAAAAACGAGGTGCAAAAGACAGAAAATACACGCAAAAATATCAGTTTTCCTTTCAGTTTTCTTTCGTTTCTTGCAGACTTTGCTATTTGTCAACCGAAGCAATTGAAAGCGGATTGAATATTGAATAGAGCAAAAACAGTAGATAGGTAATTTGTTTATCGAAACATTACACACCATCATAAACAACTATTTTCCATACGCTAGCATTGAATATAAAGTGCGCATTTTCAAAATTGCCGGCCTAAAAACACATTATCGCACAGTTTCCTGACCGACCAAAAGCATTTTACCGTTTGCAATGGTAGTTTTGCCACTTCACGGACACTAAACATAAGAATTACTACAATAAATTAGTCTATAACAATTGATTCAAACAGACATGCATCTACTCTGTCAATATATTACTAAACGAATATTGAAACGGTATGGATTCATAATTCTTAAAAATAAATAAATAAACAAATCTGGGGGCAATATGCACCGGTTAGTGTGTCTGAAGACAATTATGTAGTATGACACTGTTCCAGCAAAATCATCTAAAGATTAAACATTCTCTACATCCAACATTCAAACATGATCAACTATTAATATTTCATACTAAAATATTACAGTGCATAATTCATTATAACAAAACAATATTTAATTTGGAGTTTGAAGCACATCAAACTAGATGACATAGTCTATCTAGATCATAGTCAACTAGATTTGACATAGTCTACCTTGTGATGAAATTGTAGTAATTAGTTTGTGTAAATAGCTCTAATTAAATAAAAACTATTAGTTGTGTTTGTTCTCTGTTCAAATTTTAAATTACGGGTTGCAAAATATGCTCTTAAAAAATTAAAATTCAATAATATTCGGATAATTTTAAAGTCGAGTTGTTTGTTTTTCGCACAAGAATGCTGGATAATCGATTTTTAAAGATTTGGATAAATCTTAAATAGAGTATGATAATTAAAAGTTTACCGCTTAAAACGGGTATATTGCCTCTCTTTACCTTACTGATTTCTGGCTCTCGAAAGTTTTATATAGAACGAAATGGTAGGAACGAACAATTTTGATGACGAAATCCCTCTTACGGTGGACAATACCTTGCCTTTGTTTATGACTCGACGAAAACATTTATATCCAAGCGTCCCTTAACGGTTTGCCAGACATTTTGATTCTAGTACATGGATTCTCGTCGAGAGTGTTACTCAATGTTTGTAGATTGTTTCCCGAACAGGTGCACTACTTATTCTAGGTTCAAGAATTCGGAACTTTCTCGCACATTAAACTTTGCTTTCTCCTTTTCAATCTACCATCCACCGAATTGCCAGAATTTCATATAAACTCAATCACTGCACAGGTCCAACACCGTCGGGAGTCTCTAAAGTCCCGTGGGCCATTGTTTAGCGCCCGCTACTGCTGTTGCTGGCAGAATGGCAAAATAAAACTACCCGAAACATACCCTAGGAGATTGATTTCTTCGTTTTACTGGCTCCAATCGCCGAGAATGTGTTGTGTGTTGCGAAGCCAATTTACGACATCACTATTTTCCAGTGTTGTGTTTTCTTTTTTCCTCCCCCGCCCCGTCAGTCCATCACGTTCAATTGTCTTTCTTCTTTATTAGTCGCACGGATATTTCGGCTTCGGCCAATGTATCGTTCGCATCGTCTTGTGTACTTTTTTATTTCTATCTTTGAACATTGATTTTATTTTATAATATATAGATATTTTCACTCACATCCAGCGCGATACAAACGGCATCTTGCAAGCCAAGCAGCATGTCTGCAAAAATATTGAAGCAAAAAAATTGAAACGGATTTGGAATTCCCGGAATAATGGTACCCAGGAGCCAAATCTGCTCCGCAAACGAATCAATCGACAAGAAGTTCGCATTCCAACGATCGAGCGAACCCGGTACATCGGAGGGGGAAAGAAGTGAACGAGGAATTGTTTTTGGTTCTTTTTTTCTCGATTGTGTGTGTGTGTGTATGCTGTGTGACGAGAAAAGGGGAACGGAAGGGCAGAAATGAAATATCCTTCGAGGCGTTTGGCTCATTGGGACGATTTCGTTCATGCCTCATGCCTTGCGGAACGAACCGGAAAAGGGCACCGGGTGGGACTGAGCTAGACGTTTCATAACCAATTCCTTGCGCCGTCGGGCAAAAGAGGCGTGGACCCGAAACACACACTTGTTTTTTTTTTTTATCTTTGGCTTTCACTTGACACGCTGCACCGTTTCCATGGGATCGACTTTTTCGCACGCTTTGTCATGAACGGCATCACACGTACTCTAATCTGTTATAGGAACTGTTTCGATACAGCTTGATGTGAGCGCTATGAAGTAGATAAAGACGTAACAAATAACTAAACTGACTGACTTACCCAAGTTCAGTTTAGTAGGCATTGTGTTCATTATATTGATAGTGCAATAGTTCTGTTTTTAATTACTTATGCTTCTTAACCCGTCTATAATCTCAACAAGTTCTATATTTTCAACTCATTGATTTCCCAAAGACAACAATGTTGTGACAGCAGCAAGATTTTGAACAACACGTTGTTTGCAGCGTCCTTTTCTTAAGGATTTCAATCTTTGAAACGTAACACACAAAAAACCCTAGTATATTTCGTATGATTTTTTTTAAATAGTATTTTTATTATTTTTTGATGACGAAATTGTTACATAAGAATTTGTTTTGTGAAATTTAGGCTAATGTTCGTTGCAGTTAGTTTTGTTGTGTAAAAATTGTCTAAAAATAATTAACATTTACCAACAAACTGCGTTTCCCACATTTTTGGCTTTTGGAATAACGGCTTTTTGCACCTCCATTAATTGCTTTATAAATATAATATTTGAAATTTTTTAATGGCTGACTGAAAGATAAATCTAGACCTATTCAACGTATCAATTGTTTCTTCTTCCGTAAGATTCTGAGCCAATTATGAGCTTATTGGTATCCTAAAGATTCCTTATACATTTATTTTGTATTTATCTACTACTTAGTGGTTTTAATATCGCAGATCTCTCTCAACTAATCTACCACGAACTTACGCTAATCTACGGTTACGTCTTTGTCCGATCATCTGCTTGAAACCATCGTCGGGCGATAATTCCCTCTTACGAATATTATATTGTCAAATTGATGTAAAACCTGGAACCTGGAAGTATAATTAGACGAAGCCTTACCGTTCCATGCCCGCTCCACCAATCCTTCAACTCAATCCTTTCCAGGCGGCATGGCTCACATCCCCATCCGTTATCCGTTTTACTCCTTTGCCTGTGCTAGCTCGAGTGTAGTCACACGGCTAAAGACGCGTCCTACGGCGACGACCGGGAGTGGTTCCTAACGACAACAAAAATTATCTTCCCCATTCCGTCGCCTCGAAGAGGTATTTCAGAAAACAAAACGAAAAAATGGTAAAAGAAAGCTAGAAAGAAAAAAGAATCCTAACAGCAGAAACAATGTGAAAGCACGCTACCTATCGCACGGAGCGATGTGGAGAGGTCAGGGAGCAAAAATCACTTTGCCAAAACCCTGAAAATTGCTGAACGCTCCAGGCACCTGATTGAGCGCGGGGAAAACACGGCGGGCACTTTGGCGAATGGCGATAGCGAGAAAGAAGGATATGACGTGCACATCGTGAGGGAGAGAGCAAGAGAAAACAGGCAACGAAGGCAAAGGGCACCCTTTTCACCACCTCGTTGTCCCGTAGGAAAAAAAAAAACCCGTGAAGAGACAAGGGCCTGCTTATTTCATCGCCATGATAAAGCTATAGTCAAAGCGCCAAATGGTGGAGTATGGAAGAGCCTTGGAGATAAATGAGAAAGAAAGCAATGGCGGGGGGAAATCTGTCGAGCGAAGACGACTCGCGAAGGGGCGTAATAAAATAATCATGGCGCCAGACATTTTGACGCCGAAATATTTCTTCCCTCCATAAATTTTTCTCAATCGGTCTCAATGTCTTCTCCTTGGCTGTGAGTTTTTGTGTGCCTTTATATATATGTGTGTGTGTGTGCGGGTGCTAGAAGGATGGTTGTTTTTTTTGTCCTCCCATTCCTGTTTGTATTTCCGTATCCTTAACATCGCTGCATGGTATCGGTCAATTCCATACCAACGCTATTCAGAACGTTGCTCCTCCGGCGCTTACCACTTGTGTTTCCTTTATTTTGATTTGTTTTTTTCTCTACTCCCTTCACCCGTCGCGTTCTCGAAGTCGGCAGATGATGGCGACGCCAAGGCGGTGCCTTCATCCGGGAATGTCGTTGTGCTCCGCCGCCATCGATGACATCGTTCTTGAAGGGGGGCCAGGCTGAACGGTGACACTCGACTATCATTTAGCTATTACCGGAGCGGAGGAGGGGGCTTGGTGATTAGGGACGGGAGGCATCTTCTTTCCGCGCACGTGGGCTCTGCGGAATTCGCCCCGAGAGACATAGGTTCGGAAGGCAACTCCCGGCTCCCTGTTCAACATCTTATTCACCCTAAGCGGAGATGATTCGAAGGTGACAAATTTCCGTGCGACACACTGTGGGGTGCGTGACGAGCAAAAGAGATACTGATAGCGAAAAAACAAAGTGCGGATTGTAGTTCTCGATTGCCACGAGGAGGGAGAACGGAATAAAACGTTTGCCGAGGAGCGTAAACTAGTAGAAAGATGTTCCCTCGGGAGACTACAACTGCAGTAGAGTATGATTCAACGACTCCAGGAGAAAAGAAACGAACGACAGAGACGTCTGGAAACGTATCAAATACAAGGGCTCAAGATACGCAGCGCCCAAGAGTCGTTTTTCCCCTAAGTGATACATTATCTGAAGTCCATTCTCAGGAGAATCTATCACCAGAACGTTCGATGAGCAGTTGCAATCGGCGACACGTGATTTTATTGAGAGTGTACTGACTAGATAGTCTACTACGGCCCGTTTGACGCTCCAGCACCGCTTGAAACTAAAGAAGAGGAAAGTGTTGATAATCGTCGCCACGTTTGGTCTTAAATGGTTCTTTCTTTCCTATCGTTCCTGATTCGGTGCCGGTATTCTTTATTCCGCTCATCCTCGGCCGCTGATTATGCCGTTCCACACTCGCACACCGACTTGAAGTCCGATAAACGATTTCGAGAAGCACTGGACAACAACCGTCGCGATTTGTAACCACACCATTGCACACAGTGAACAACGAGGGAGAAAACACAAGTAATCTGTATCAGAATTCATTTTAATTGCTGCTACGATATTTGAGTTCATGTTTTTCTTTCAATAAATTTTGACAAAATCTAGTTTTAAACTTTATTAAAATAACGATTATGTGGAAACAAACAAAGACTAATCTCCGAAGGATATATGTTTGTAATTGCTATAGTTTATTTCTATATTAGCGCACCCCTTCTTTTTCCAAAGGGCTAATGTTGATTGGTGTCACCCGCAAAACGGGTGACGAGGCAGCCAACGTGTTAACGCTTTGTCTGTCAAGAGTTCTTGGAATTATTTTTAGTAGAATCATTGTTTATGAAATAAGCTTATTAACACGTTGACTGCCACGCTGTTTTAGAACAGATTTTGAGGACAATCATTTTTGTTAAAATTACGGTTATTAAATTTATTAAATCAACTGTTTTCGAACACTAAGCTAAAACTAGGCCTCTCAAAGTGTACTTTTTAGCTATTTTTATAGCCTTACACTATATAAATCCCCTACTATATGAGTGTAAAGGGCATTATTGCTGTCACCCACTTTTTGGGTGATATGGCAGTCAACATGTTAAACAAATCTGTAGGCTTATTTTTGAACAAATAAGAAATAAACTAAGCTTTCTTAAGGATATATTTGTACAACTACCTGGACATTTTTCTATGTTATTGTAACAACTATACGAAACTATACGAGTTTCGTGATAAGATCAGCAAGGGTTGTCCTCCACAGTGTGGGTCATTGGTAAAAAATGTGTTACACAATCATAAAATAATCATGATTTTGCAAATTAATAATTCCTTGATGAGTTTAACCGATATACTAACAAAATAAGAAACTAAGATAAAAATATATGTGATTGCCACTGAGGTCCTTTCAAGCAAGCGACGCATTTTAATTTTTAATTTTAATTAAAAAGTTGCACTAATGAAAGATTTCATTTTTGAGTGAACTGGAGGAAATCATTTTTTATTTCGCTTCAGGATTTCATACCGGCTCGAAACTGACTTCACTTAATTGTGAACGTTTGTAGAACTTGATGGCATTTAAAAACCCCACTGCGTGTGTGCTCATCGAATCCATTCAGTTTTTTATGGTGTGAATGTGTAATATCTTAACCAAGTTTATGCGCCACATTACTATAACTACTGGATCGTTAGAAGACCTCAAGAGAGAAACTTAAATATTAGTAGCAGATGAGCAGAATAGTGGAGCAAAAGAAAAAACTTGTTCAATCGCCCAGCTGCTATTAGGACAGCTCCCACTGTGCACGATACTTTAGCTGCGTTTTCGTCCCGCACACATCGCATGCGTTTCCCCCTTGTGCCTTTGAGCGGAAATTGGAGCGTTTCCATGGAGCTGATGGTTCGTCCAAATGGAAACCGGCGCCAGATCTTCTTTCCCAAGCGATTGCCCGATTCGCCACAACGGCCGAGGGGACGGCAACGACTAATGGGTGAAGAGTTTTGCAACAGCAATGAGCGTTACGAGCCGGTGATTGAGTTTTTCAAGTACCGTGCGAGATAACCCGAACAAAGCTGCTTCGGGAAGGGCCAACTTTTGCCCGCACTATCGCGGCCGTGCGGGGTTTCTCACACTTTTCGCTTAATGGAGGCGCTGATAAAGGAATATTATTACCCAGCGTCGTATCGCGAACTGCTGCATCATCGCAACCAGGAGACTCCTGTTACGGCAAGGATGGACTAGAGCTGAAACTAAGGAGGATGTGGACATTGGTTGCTGACTGTCCACCGCGATGTCCTTATGGTTGAGATCGGCTTACTGCCGATGGAGTAGCTTTTCTGTTTCTTATATATCCTACTGTTTCATCCTGATTTTCACAATTTCTTACTCCTAATACAGCAGCAACAAGGGATTAAAAATATAACACATCGTCTGGAATCTTCCCTTGTCTTCACAAGGGTCGTTTTTCACAGCCAGCGGATGTTTGGTTGCCAAGAAAGAATGCCCCCTTCTCCTGGCTGCTGGCTCTCGTAAGCGATTTCAAAACGGGAAAATAACAGACCGAGAAAGAAAAAGATGCAGATAAAGATGAACAACGTTGCCTAGTCAGCTTCGTTGCCCAAAACAGCTGACAGGGATACGAAACAGCCATCCTGCTGACGGCTCCCAGCTGTTCCAGGTGCAGCACTGCACATAATAAATCGTGACGGGGAGGAAACCGGCTCTGCAGAATCTTGAACGTGAAGTGTTACCATCATTCGGACTAGAATTATGGCAAAATTGTTGGGTGCCAGAATTTCTTAAATCAAGTTTATTGACATTAGCGGTTTTCATAAAAGATGTCTCAGCACCTTAGTTTTGTATATAATAAATGATCGTTACAGGTTTTTCTATTTTTAATTTCATAATATGGCCACAGTCGCCAGCCGTCTTTGGTTCTTACCCATACTTTAAAAAAGTGCATCAATTTCAGTCTCTAAGCCATGTGAGTTTGTCTTTTAAAGCTCTTTTATCGTGTTTATCTAGTCCGCTTATTTCAATTTTGTTTTAACTCCACTCGTAAGTTTTAGCCTAGTCTAAGTAAACAAATTAGAAATTGAGGTGGACTAGGTAAGATATCTGATAAGCACTAGAACTAGCGGAATTCTAACGCGAGCAACTCTACCGCGACCAGTCAAAATGGCTGGTGGTTGTTTCGCGAGCAATTTCACCGTCCTGGCATATGTTTAATGATTACTTATATTAAGTTATGTTTTAGCAACCCAAAGACATTATTACCGCATTTGATTTCATCATTCATGACTGAATACCCTATTGAATCTATGAATTAACTTTGGAGCGACGAACAGCTTTTATTCGAGCACTTCACGTGAGCATGCACTGATTATCAACGTAAAACAAATTGGTTATATCGCTTCGTTGTTGATTGATTGTTTGCTACCACTTCTTGCAAAAGATAAGGTGTTGCTAGAACAAAAAGAGGCTTTATTCAAGCTTGTTTTAAGAGTTTACTCTTTTTTATTGCGTATTTTATTGGACCATTCAAAATGACTTGTCCCGGTAGAATTAATCAAAACATTTGTTTTTTTACAATACCGACAAAAATTTTTGCTTTCAAATTAAA
>KE525157.1:458616-508667 GCA_000441895.2 Anopheles sinensis | reverse complement strand
TTTTTTTATTTTGAAATGGAATTTTGCTCCATTTTGACACATTTTTTTTAATAGCGTCCAAACGGCTTACATTAGAGCCGTTGAAACTTTTTTCGTAGCTAGATCTACTCAATATCTTTCGATTAGTATGCTATTTGGCCTCGATTGGACTCACACAGACCTGAGAAATAAATTGTACTAAAGTTTACGTTTTTTCTGTTGCCTAGCATGGTATTTTTCCCATATTTTTTTAATAGCGTCCAAACGGCTTACATTAGAGCCGTGAAACTTTTTACGTAGCTAGATCTACTCAAGATCTTTCGATTGGTATGCTATTTGCCTCGATCGGACTCACACAGCCTGAGAAATAAATTGTACAAGGTACATTTTTCTGTTGCCAGCATGGATTTTTTCCCATATTTTTTTAATAGCGTCCAAACGGCTTACATTAGAGCCGTGAAACTTTTTACGTAGGCAGATCCACTCAAGATCTTTCGATTGGTATGCCATTTGTCTCGATCGGACTCATACAGCCCGAGATTTAATTTGTACAAGATACATTACCTTGTTGCTGGCATGGGTTTTGTCCCATTTTTGTTTTTTATTCCATTCAATAAACTTTTGTTGTGTCAGCTTTACAAATTTATAATATGGGCAATAGTAACCACACTTTCCTTTACTATATTACTAGCTGATTAACCCGATTTCATCCGGGAAGACAACATTTTCAAACTGAGAAGCGTTTTTCATTTTATATTTAGTGTTCCCATTTCTGTTTCTATTTAACAATTGCGAACTATGAGTGGAAAAACGAACGATTTTAAACCACAACGTATGATTCACTGTATTACTTTGATGTTAATATGGGTACGTTAGAAGGCTCACTATCCTTTAGCAAAGTTTGGTGCAAATCAGTACGGTAGAATTTGTGTGATCAGCTGTTAATTTTAAGAACTAACGTGTTCGACCTTTCCGCAGTAATAAGAATGAAATTGAAAGTTCTGAGTGAGCCAACCGATTTAGTGCACAAATATGCGAACCACTATAACACTTATGAAATAAGTGAAATACTATTAAAATTATGGGTACGACTCGCGATTTTTTAGATAAAGGTTAAGGAGTTGCCATGTTGAAAAACTGAGTTCAGCATACTTATGATTGGAAAATTAACTCCTCTAACTTGCCAGGTAGCCAGCTACCGAATCAGTAGATTTACCAAGCTCAGGGATTAGAGAAAGGCTAGCATATTGCAAGTTTGGTCTTTACACAGTTACCACAAAAGCTGCGAAAGTGATAAACATATTGCACTTTTACTATGCATGGTAGGGGGTAGTATCTTTCACCCTCTTCCCATCTCTAGTGGGGAGTAAGGAGTTGAAATTTTGTCGCAAGATGTGTGTTTATTAAAGCAGTACGTGTACTAATTTTTATAATAATCTGGTCTAAAGTCTTTGCATTAAATTTGTTTTCCTTAATATCAACCAGTGTACGGGCAGGGGTAAAAGAAGTATGAGTATATCAATAGAAACAGTAAAAAAAGTTCATCCTTAGAAAATAAGCTACCTTCCAGCTAAGTTTGGATCAAATCGGTTCGGTAGTTTTTGCCTTATGCGATGCTACACTTCTCAAAAGGATTCCTCTATATTCAATCTACATTCCAACGGTGTTGTGTTTTAGGGGTAGAGGGAAAAGGAATTAAGGGTTACGATTGAGCATCAGCAATCTGGCTAATAGATATTGTGACACTAAATATAACGAAGTCGATGCCTATATAGCGCTTTGACCATTTTACAGGTAAATGGTAGTACTGGAGACACCCTTTCTCCTAGATGAAATTCTCCTTTGATGAAATTTTAACCTAAACTATGTCCCTACGTAAGTAGTAGGTGTACCAAGTTTAGTGAAAATTCTTCCCATAATCGCTGAACAATAATTGTTTTGCATTAAATGTGGCGGAAAAGTGTTTAGGAGGGGTAGAGAAGTGGGGAGATAACACCGAACAAAGTTAAAATAACACCTCCTTGGAAAATTAGTTACCTTTCAACCAAGTTTGGTTTAAATCATTTCGGTATTTTTGATCTTATGCGGTTATGTCATAAGTATAAACGCTTGCCAACCTAAACACCTCCAGCGATGTGTTGTATGGGAGAGAGTAGGAGGAGTATGGGCTAAGATTGAACATAAAGAATCTGGCCAATGGGTTTAGCGACTTAAGATACTACGAAATCGATACCTATATTGCGTTTCTACCAACTTTGAGGAAGGGGGTAGTGTGATAGCCCCCCATTCCCCTTCTCCTAGTTAGATGAAATTTTTTACCATGCTATGTCCCTTTGTCAGCAGTATGTGTATCAAGTTTTGTGAAAATCCGTTCAATAATTGTTTAGCTGTAATTATTTTTCATTAATATTAAAGGGTGAGGAGGTATGATGATATCAACAAATGAAGTTCAAATAACTCATCTTTGGAAAACAGCTACCTTTCAGCCAAGTTTGGTGTGAATCGACCCCGTAGATTAAGCGTAAAGCTGTTGCGTACACGTGATAATAATTATCGCTTTTCGTTCTGAGCGATGCTATTGTTTTGCGGAAGAGGAGGAGGGTAGGCGGAAATTGGGCTCAGATTGAACTTTAAGAGTGCGGCCATTCGATTTAGTGACCACAAATAATGCGAAAATGGTACCCATATTGTATTTTTACCATTTTTGAGGTAGGGAGTATTGTAACAGCCCCCTTTCCCTTCCCCTATATGGATGAAATTTTGACCCATACTTTGTTACTATGTAAGTAGTATTTTTACCAATTTTTGTATAAATTCGTTTAATAATCGCAGAGTAATAATTGTTTTTCATTAATTTTAGCGGAAAGGTGTTCGGGAGGGGTAAGGAGGCGGGGGGATATCAAAAAACGAAGTTCAAATAACTCATCCCTGGAAAATTAGCTACCTTCCAGCCAAGTTTGGTGTGAATCGGCCCAGTAGATTTAGCGTGATGCGAGCAAGCATGACCTTGTGATTTCAGTTTTTATACTGTTGAAAAATGGTGTCCAGATCCATCGAAGACTTGGCTTGTTCAATTGATTTCCCTTTTAGTATTTTTGACTACATCCTCATTGAAAGCCACGCCTGGCAATACTGTGAAGGGGTTAAAATAATTGGATGCACACGTCTTATTGACACCTAAAAGGAGAAATCTGCTGGTTTACAGCTTATCTATAAATTTTTCACCATCGAACGCTGTGCTTTCGTCCCACGTTAGACGTTGACTCACTACAGTATGTGATCGGCCGATGTTTGGATCGGTGTCCGTAGAATAGAGGCCTGCATCATGATCAGTTTTGATGTTAACCATATTTTTGACGTAGTAATGCGGCACCTGACCCAGCGATGTTAAACTATTTAAAAGAAAACAATGAACTCTCATCTATTACCATTTGGTTTCTAAAGTTTGAGTACTTGCTTACTTAATATCTTAAAAATTCATTTCAAGTTGTTTTCTGTTGGAACCTCTTCAACCGATGTACAAAAGCTAAAGTGAACCTTTTTGGATTATTTGGCTTTAATATTTACAGACACGTTGGTAATATTCTTTCTTCGCCCAGTGTATACAGAAGAACCAAAGATAGCTTACTTTCATTACAAAAATCCATTGACATCAAAAATAAATTCGTAGCACCCCCATGTATCATGGTTCCAGCTGTAAAGGGGAAGAAAGGAAACAAAATAAATTATAATATGATTTTCTAAAATATATTAAATTATTTTAAAATTATGATTAATATTGAATACCAACGTACATGAGCTGAAATTTTTAACCTTTTAAAACCGTTTGTTAATCGATTAAAGAAGTCAACAATAAATTATATGAAGTTTACTACATAGGATAAGCAATAACACTTCAAACTGATTTAGCTGCCGTAGAATAATGAAAACTACTTTAATTTAACATTATTACATGAAGAGTAAAATTTAAAACAAAAGTTGCAATTAGACAGTACATGATTATCTTCCTAATTGATTGTTTACTATGCTTTATAGTAAAAGCTTAAGATGAAATCAGACGAGTACCCTGTCCGACCTCGAACTCTTTTTTGCTCGAAATGTTATACCGAACGCTGTGCCGAACAGTGCCAATGGTCCTTGTCAGCGAATGTTGCCTCACTAAGCCGATCATTTCAGGTGGATTTTCTTGTAAGCTCCCGCAGGCGAAACCCGTTTCAAAATGTCTCCAAACGGGTCTGCACAAGCCCCTCGCTGTGGTGCTGTTGGCGAGATTCTGCTTCTGCTCCGGAAACATTACCCTGCGGCCGATTATCGTCCTTGCAGATGGAACGGAACGTAGAACACAGAGGCAGCTGAAATTGAAAAATACTGGAGGATATCGCTTGCGGAATTCCAGTATTCCCCCTTGCGGACACATTCAATCGGGTCAAACGAAGGGCTGAGCTGCTGCCCAACCCATCATTTCAATTTGCCGTCCGGTGGGTTCCGCTGGGCGCCAACACCACTCGTCGTTCGAGGATTGAGCCATCCTTCAGCAAAGGCAACCCTACTCCACCAACTTCCTGCAGGGATGCACCCTCTTTGCGCTATCTTGATTGCTAGCACTCCGTTTACTTACGGCTCCCTCCACTTCTCGGGCTGCAATCCCAAACCCGAGCGTCCCCGGGTTCCAACCCACGGTTCCTCCACTTTCCCCACCTCAAACATCGAGGGTCGATTTCCTGAAAAGATTCGTTTAACGAGTGAATTGGAAGCGGTTGTGCATGTCTAGCACAAATATGTCTTACTGTGTTTGGCGAGTTTTTCCCACTTTCCTCCTTTCGGGGAGCTTTATCACTCCACCTCTGCGCCCTCTCTACCCACAAGGGCTACCAGGCGCCTCCATCCGAACTTCAAGCACCACCGTGTAGCTGTATTTGCGACACTTACTCGCGCCTAAAGAACCGTCTGCCTCAAATCACACGTTGGTCAAGCATGTATTTGCGCTACGCTGGTGTCTTGTAGTTTTCCAGTTCGCGGAAAGGTAAACTTCCAACCCTTCGGCAAAGGTGCAGCTCGCCGTTGCAATGCATTCTCGAACGCGCCCACCGCATTTGCTTTGTTGTTATGTTCAGAAAACACCCTCAACTGCGCGACCCGGTTATCGGTACAATTTATCTTCTTTATTTTTAGCCCCGCCTCGGGTCGCCTCAGTGAGTGTGTATGCCATCGCCGTGGAAAGCGGGGAAATGGTAGACCCAAAGCTCATGTCCGAGTGGTGTTTACCTTCGCGATGAAACGTTGCGATGAAATTATCGCACCGGAGGCATCTTTATCAACAAATGCTTCAGTCTGAAGAGATTTCGCAAAGGGGGGGTGGGTAAGGGGAGCTTAGATACTTAGAGTTTTCCAAACCCAACCTGGTGTGGTTTGAAAAGCAGCGGTGCTATTCGACGGAGGTGTGCATAAGTAAAACCATAAAAAAGATGTTTTGCTGCTGATATGTTTACATTTTGCACTCCGTTTGGTCTTCGTTTCAGTTTTAAAAAGAAAACATGTCTGTATTCACTTGGAGTTCATGCCGCTATCACACACTTCGTTTGATGAAAGTGTTTGTGTTTGGTTGCATCACGAGAATAAATATTCACCTGCGAATGTAGGCGCATTTGAAGGAGAGTATACACAGATATTAATATAAAATTCTCTCACTGTATTTTGTATTCACTTAAATGCGACGGTCAGATGTCAAACATATTTTTTTGTCAAAATCAACCGATGCACTCGTGGTTATGAAATATTCCACTCTAACTCTATGCATTTTCCTGTTCATTGATTTAGTAAACTGAGTCAAGTAGATTACAGCTGTAGATAGTAATTACACGCAAATGAAATAACAAAAATAATGTCTTTTTTTTGTTTACACGACTTGATGAAGAGAAGCATTTTATCAAAGGTTGTATAACTTCCTTCCGAAAGAAATATTCATTGGATTAAGAACGATGGCTGATAGAAAGGAAACAAATGATGAAAACAACCGGGTATAATTTGTTTTTAAACACAAATACACACTGGTTGAAACAGGGTCTCAAGGGTTAGTACCAAACCTAGATTGCTCTTCATCTCAGTGTTGTCTGGGCATTATAGATAGAAAGCACCATATAAAATACTGATGTGTGTATTGAATGAGTGAGTGAACGAAATCTTAGTATTCAATTGATTGGTTAAAATCCTGCCGGACTGTTTTTAGATCTTTTTTGACTTCTATACTTAACCGGAGTTCGAATCTCAAAAGAGTAAGCAAGTTACTTATCAAGTTGAAGATATTTCAAACAGTACAAAGAATCGAATGCCTATCAGAGGTTTGAATCTCAAACAGGGTTTCGAATCTCAAACTGAGGTTCAAGTGTCAAACAGGTATTCGAAGCCCATAAGCGTTTTAAAAAGAAGAAAAAAAACTATCTAGAAGCAAAGTGCTTTAATTATTTTTTTATAATCGATAAATTTCAAAATGCTGTATGTCAAAATATCCCACATATGACAACTCTTTTTCTCACTTTTGTTGAATCAATAGGATGTGCTGTCAAAAAGCAAATTTTCAAATTACAAAATAACTTACTAAATGATTCGAATCATCAGGGTGATTTTTCAGTTTGTTAATCACTATTACAAAGAAAATTAGAAAAAAAAATCTTCTTTTCTAAAAAATTGAAAAAGTCTAAGACATAAAAAATTAGAAAAAACATTTCTGTGAAAAATAAGTTCTGTTAAATGGGCAAAAATTATTAACTACTCTTGTGTGAATGTGTTCAGCTGGTTTGAGTAAACCCTCAATCCGGGAGATCGATTAATTTAATCAGCAAGAATTTTCCCATTTCTAACATCCTTGAACCTTGTCCTTAAAGGAAATCGAAAATCAAAACAATGCTCTTCCGTTTAGCTTCATGCTGCTCACAATCTACCTCCTTTAGCCTTAGCGAAAAGTAAAGATTGTTTTTCAAATACCCTTCCGTCATGCAAAAACGTTTGCTGGAGAAGAAAACCACACTGAATTTAAATTTTCACCAACAATTGTATTCATAATCACTCGGAATGAAACCAAGTTTCGGTTTCCGGTGGGTTTTCGTTCCACGCTTGCTATTTTCCGCTGGCCAGCTTTAGCAAACGCGCGTTTTCGCAATGTGTTTCAATGTGTGTCCTTCAAAGTTGTGTGTTCTATAAAAATAAAACATCACTACGGGATGCGATGGAAAAAGCAGGTTCGGGGCAAACATGAGCCGAAATCCTAGGACTAGACAAGCACACATTCCAGCGCTGCGTCCGTACGTAATAGGATGTTCTACACTGAAACACTCCGAACACCACCACCACTGAAGCTGTCCCACGGATGCATCACGACGACGTTCCCTTTTTGGCTGCTCCCGAGCACATAACTCCGAATGGCAATTGAATGAATCTTTTCAGGAAGAGGCTAAAATTCCTACCATCGACAGAAAATATAATATTGCACGTCCGCACCGGCCGGTACCCGACCAGCCTCTTTAATCTTCCCACCCCTCGCCCCCCCCCCCCTACTCTAGAGTCTGACTTATGGCAAACAAATGGAATTGATAAATTTCCATTCAACTCCAGACCAGACCGTTTCATCTCGCGGACGATTTTGCCCTAAGAAGGATGCACCCGAGTTTGGGATGGCATTTTACAGCAAACCGAATCCTTTTGCTTCCGGATTGTTCCTGGGCAAAGCGCATGATTTAATTCACGGTCACCAACCGGCTCCAGCTTGGCAACCGGGAAACGGAAATGCCAATAATTTTCTTCCACCGCGTAGAGTCAAACGGCGGAATGCGCTGGGGTGGCTCGATCGGTCCTGTAGAAAGCGCGTCACATCGTCCCAGGTGTATGCGACAAATCCATTCAATTGTTTTTTCCTGGTGACCTTAAACATCCGAAACAAAAATCAAGTAAAATTATACACCTTAGCCGAGTTTTTTCTTAGCAACTTTGTAGTTATTTTGTATTGCTTAAAAAACCATTTACCAGGTGCGCAGAGTAGCACCACAACCTTTTTCTAATTCGGTTGGTATTGCTGGGCAAATAGTTATATTGCATAACACTTGAATGTGCTACCACACAGACGTAGTAAACTGTTAGGCCACATCAAAAAGTGTTAGTTGGCTCAACACTAACAGAGAATTTGATGAACCAAAAGGTGGTAAAAGGTGAAAATTATAATTATGAAAGTATTTTGGTTGTGTGTTGTCTTTGTCTTTGTCGAAGCATTGAACTTCTTCCGACAAATTTAGACAATTAATTTCATTTTTATTTTCCTTGAAACAATTAAACATCCATTGATTTCCAGGAGGCATCAGCTTCAACCGAAAAACAATAACACCACTTTGAAAACGCGTAAATGCTAATGTGCGGAATCAACGTCGCGAATGTCTTTGTGCGACGATGTCGAAGCTATTTCCATCTATTATTTTTGTTTTTCGTTTTTTTTTCTTGGCTCTGGTAACCCAGAGTATTTGGCGGTCGCTTGGTAATCCAGTTCCAGTTTACCTTACCTTCACCACAACAGAGTGCGCAAGGGGGAAGGGAAAAGTTGGTTGAAGCTTGCGAGCAACGAACTTTGAACATCAAGGGAAGAGCAGGAAATGATCCGCCGAACATGACGTGCTGACGGAAGCGCGGAAAAATGTGATGGAATTGGGGAACAGGGGGGGGAGGGACTTCCATCGTTGCCCGCGGGCATCCTTTGAGCTGGTCGCGTCGGTTGCCAGCGCAACGAGAACCGACCTGGAACCTAAATCAAACGGTTTTCGCCACATTCGATACGCGATGAAATAAACAGAGGAAGAACGGTATAAATGGAAAGCGCCACTGTTCGTGTGTTTGTGTGTGTGTGTGTGAGACGGAGACAAGCTGAAATGGAAACTCAAGAAGGAAGGCCTGGTGGAGAATGCCAACTAACGAAGGAATTTAATTTGGTATTCCAAAACTTCGTAATTATTCTTTGATTCTCTCCGGCTTCATCCGGACGCTCGAGCGCGGAATAAATCGCCCAGGTTGCTTACGCTTCCCGCCCGCCGTTTGCCGAGCGCGCGCGTCTTGTCTACATTCTTTTTAGTACGATTTTGACTTCTTGATGCAGCGCTTGCACGGCATCTTGACTTCTTAAATGATGCTCCCAGGCAGGTTCCGTACCGGCTTCCGCTTCCGTGCCGACATTCCGTGGTTGCACTTCCGCTTCGCCGGCGCTGCGATGCTAAGGATTCCACGTCAAACAGAGCGGATGTTTCCGATCCTCTCGTGTGCCAGCATTCCCCCCCTCCCTCCTTCGTTTCTTTTCGCTACCTCTTCGGTCTCGGGAAGATGCGGGATATTTCACCTGATCCTTGCTACCACCGATTAGCTTGCTGTTTTGGCTGCTGGATGCGATTTGCTAGCGGCAGCTTAATGTACCGGAATTTCTTCATCACCGCCGGAGGAAGTGGCACTAATACGTGCATGTAGACAATTACACTGCTTCGAACAGTTTAATTACGTATGTCACTAAGTACGTTGTTTTCGCTGCTGCTAACAAATGAAATACTCCAAAGCTGACTTCTTTCCGTTCATTGAACATAACATGCATAGAAAATGTATCGTTTCACCGAATTTAAAAACAGTTTAATACACATTGCCTTTCCCCTGCTTTCTTCTTCTACAAAGGTCCTGCATTCTGGGGGCTTATCAATCCGCAGTGGAACATGTGCAACAAAGGACGCCGCCAATCGCCGATCAATGTGGAACCGGAAAAGTTACTGTTCGATCCGTACCTGCGTTCACTGCACATCGATAAACATAAGGTAGGTAGGCTGTAGAAATAAAACTGTCTCAAATTAAAATCACCTAGACATAAGACTTACTTTTCTTAAAGAAAAATCTTCTCAATTAGGGGAAAAATTAAAAAAAGGCTAGATGCTCCGGTGGGAAACATTGCACCAGCTACTTTCAAACTAAATTAAGCCTTTTAACAAAAAAAAATGTAACAGAATATATTCATTGCCATGTTTGATATATCCTGGGAATTTGACGTTTCAACAGTAAGCAAATCAAACTTACTTACTTACTTAAGTGGCGCTACATCCGCTATTCAAACAGACATCCATAAAGTACCGTACTAACGTATGCTTTAAAAAAATAGGCAAATTATAACGTCTTTTTATGCAAAAACAGAAAAAAGTAAAAACTTTCTTTGGAAAACAACATAAAGAGTAGAATTTCTTTTGAATCAAGAATAAGTTTATCATTTAAATTGAACCCAGGGTGGCCAAAACATTAAACCAACTTCGTTTCTTAACATATAATCTTATCTTATCTGGTGTTGTGAGAGACTTCGTGTCCACGAAACTAAGCTGATTCGTTTTTGGACTATTTCGTCACTAATGGAGAAAGGTGCCGTTGATTTAGCGATTGTGTGTCCGTTTTGATCGTAATAGCACATTCTTGATGCAAAACTAGTTATTTCATTCGTTTAAGTAAAAAATAAAAAACAATAGTACCTTACTCATGACGAATGACGAATACAGTTTTAAAGTTAAATACACCTTACAGGCCCAACAGCAGGGAGGAAATGCCCAGAGAAACAATACGGCAGTTAGAGCATATAGGCTCTTACAATACGGCACGGTCCGTCATACAGAAAATAAAAAGGAGTAAAAGAAGCGTATTTAATGGCAAAACTTGGTATGACGAGGTATTTTCCATCTAGTTATATCACAACATATCACAAAATCTGCTTTATAACTGTCGCAATAATCTTATGAGAGCTTTAAATACTGGGAGCTTCTTGGGTTGATCAAAATGAATAAGGTACCAGAGTCCCAAACTTGGAGTGTGATTGTACTTGAGTGAATCGCAGAATTTATTGTATGCAGATCTTAAAAACAACCATTTGACACCATGACGCAGTGCCTGATCGCCATCTTCTCTCCAGCCTGCCGCAGGAGAAAAAAAAAGGTCACTGTCCACAACAAAGCACGGCACACCTGTTGGGCGTTAAGTATTCCTACTCCTGGAGACACTTAACATCGCAAGGGAGGAAGAACTGCGATTCACGACAAATGGACACCTTAATGGTGCGGGCACGAACCCACCACACACACACACACAATAAGACCGAGACAAGGAATGGAAGAGGAACGTGACGAGAAAAGAACAAACTCACTGAAGGGCTGCGCTATTAAAAGGGATTGGAAAAGTTGCTAGGAGGAGAAGGAAAGGTGGTGCAAAAGGAAGAGAGAGATCATGCGATACCTGAAAAATCTTGTCCTTGCCGCAACAGGGGGTCCCAAACCACCCCTTCCTTCCCGTACATCCCCCCAGCGGTGGGCAGATAAAAACCATGTGTTCGTTCGGAACATCGACAAACGCCGCATCTGCGTGGCCTCTCGAAGTAGGACAAGGCGCGCGTCTTGAGGGCCACAGGATGCCACGGCTCGGTATTTAAGGAGGCATAGGAGGCAGACGTGCTGTTTCTTATCTTCCACTCACGAGAAGGAAGTGCCTTTGGCAGGGTGCTTTTCCTTTCATCCTATCAACGGTCGCTTTTCCACTCGGTAAAGTACCTTCGATCGGCGTCCGATTGGAAGTATTGAGAGATTCTTTTGGCCTCCGGTGTCGCGTTGATCCAGTTCCCCGTACCTCTCCCTTCCCTCGGCCCTCCTCTCCCAGCATCGTGATATCCGTCTCGTTTACTACCGACATTTTACCGACAAAAAAAACCCCTCCGAAAACGGTAGGCGGGCTGTGCTACCCCATTTCCGAAGATTGGAACCAGATTGAGCGCATTATGTGTGTTCTCCCCACGCTCCCCTCTTCCACGTTACGGCAGTGAGCCGGTTAACTTTTCCACGTTCCCGTTTCCTGCCTACCGAACCTTCGCCGTAGAGGGTGGTTGTGAAAAAAAATGTCATCAAGTCATTCGGAAGCCCCGAACACACACACACACACACACACACAGACGGCTTCCGCGGGATGCTACGAGTGCGCCGTTACGGTCCACCGGTTGCCCGTAAATTTGATTATGTCGTTGAGCAGCTCTTCCGCACCCTAAACTCACGAACCCCCTCAAGCAAAAGGCAACCCCGCGTTTTCGAGCGGATCGAGCATCAACTTTCCACCGCCGCTGAATTCAATCTGCCGAACCCCACGTGTGTTACAGCGCGTTTCCCACCATTCGGCGAACATTTCACGCGGAACGGTACGAAAAAAAAGAATAAAACCGCGCCAAACCGCGAGAAGGCGCAAATGTTACGCAGTACAGTTCGTGACAGAAAGTACGGCTCGCGTGTGAAGCCAGTGCGTTTACCATTTTACATTCAGTTTTCCGAACGAGATTTCACAGTTCTGGTTTCTTTGGCACTCAACATCCCCAACGATCGTGTTCTCGTTGTTGTTGTTGTTGAGTTGGTTTACTTCGTTGAATTATTCGTACACCCACACGCGATTTCCAGACGATGTCAACGACTGGAGTTTTGTTTTCAACCCATATGTTTCTCAGCCGAGCTCTTAATCTACCGTTTTATCTTGCTGCTTAAAGCCATTTTATGCATTTCTTCATGAACTTGTACTTTGAAAGGTAAATTTAATCATTTGTTGTGTAAGTCAGGGGTCGGTAAAGTCCGGCCCACCAGCAGATTTTTTTCCGGCCCGTTAAACAATTTAAAACACACCAAAATAATTTCAATTCTTTTCTGATTTGTTCACGATAAAATACTCATTTGAAATGTATGTTGAAATTATAACATGAGGGATCCAATAACAGTCAATTTCCTCGAAAGCTATTTTTATTATAACTCCCTATTGGTTGTTCTTAAATTTTCCAGTATCGTAAATCTCGTCCAGAATCCAGCGGCAAAATAATATGTTTACTTTGCACCAAAAAAAGGCTCATTCAAAGAAAACTATTACCATTACTAAATAAATCATGTGTCACAATATTCAAAACTTGTAAAGGCATAAGCTGTAAAATTTGAGTCAGCTCTTAGTTTTGTCTTCTAGTCAAAACAGAAGTTTTCTCTATGTAGACATAAAATATTTCATTGTGGTCAAATCCTACATTGATTTTTTGAGTTTTATCCCGGCTTCGATCATTCGCGTACTTAAAAGCACTAGTTTAAAGAAAGTAATTTCCGACTCTAAGTGGTGTATAGATTCAATAAAAAACAAATCGCGCATTTAAGTGGTGTAAAATCTACCCTAGAAGCAAGCAAGAGTGACATTTCAGGCATCAAAACTGATGCATCGAAATGAACAACCGTTTGATACTAAGTGACTAAGTAATTAAGTAATTAAACTAAAAATTTTACAAATAAAAGAAAGAAACTAAACAAAAAGTAGAAAAATGATTTCAAACTCTTTAAAACATATAGAAACTAACCATTTAAGAGTCCGATGTGATACAAATAGTACTGTTAACGATGGTAATGTCGAGTGTTAGCCATTAGTATTTTACTTTTCCAGTACAAAATGTACAAATATTCAACTTAAAACAAAACATTAATTCATTAGTCTACCGCTCTCCTCTCCCTTCAACAGTAAACGATTAGTAAAACTGCCATCAAACATATTTCGTTGATCCTTACCGTAAGTTTTTGCCTTTTACCGTGCAACTCACGCAACAGTTCGCCTTGTAAACAAGTGCAATTTGTCGCTTTACTTTGTTGGAGTGCGATGTGCAGTTTGCACACTGCACAAACCCAGTTTGCTTTCACAGAGGGTGGCTGCACCTTCCGAACAGTATGTAATTCACGCCAAACCTGTTCATCCCTCACGGCAGACGAGCCCTGAAGGCGAACTGACGTAAGCTGTTAGCAGCGGCAAAGTGAAGCGTTTCCAAATCCCTCACCCAAAAAAGCTATTCACTTTTCTTACGAGGATTCCCACTTCGTGCCCAAGCATAATATTGTTTCGCATCTCGGCATCCATCCTCGCCCGCCATCACCCGCCATCTCCGTTGCCGACGTTGCCGAGTGCTTGACAATTGCATGCGAAGGCGACGAGTTGCCAACCCTTGACGAAAAGAGGGGCATAAAACCGCACAAAAACACAAACACGCTTCGGCTCTTTCACTCGCACCGCAGGAATACATCACAGGTAGACAAGTCCTGACAAACATCCGATCCCCCTTTCCGAGAGCGCTCCCGTTGCCTTTTTTGTCGACTTTGCCGCCAGAGGGGACGAAAAAACATGAATCTCGGAGGCTCTGGTGTGAGTGAGAAGTCGAAAGAAATTGGCAAAATCTTCCTCCCCACCTCCCCCGTTCAAGGGTCGTACGACAAACAAAAAGCTTACTTCGAACCCAACCGTCTCGAACCGGTTCCTTCCCCCACCGATGGCGAGGTGTATAAAATCCGGCAGCCATCCAGTTGTCGTCCGTGTCGTCATTGTCGCCGCCACCCTTGGGCAGGGGGTGAGTGAAAGAAGTATCACCCTTCCCGAGGGGAGAGGGCGGCAAACCATCAGGTTGAGAAGACGGGAGCGCAGTTAGTGCGCGGAGGGTAAATGCCGGTGAATGAAAACAGCATTCAATGATAATAAAATTTCAGCAATGAAATGAAATTCATAACAACCTGAAAATGAGCACTCATTCGGATAAAAGCAACCCATAAAAGGGCCTTCGGGCGGGTGCTTCTTCTGCTTCTGCCGTGCGGCGTGGAGAGTGTGGAGGCGGAAAAATGGCGGGCGGGCAGGTGGGTGTTTCCTTACGGAAACTTTTAGCCTGATGGAAAACCTCATCGCGCTGTGCGCGCCCCGAAGGTGTTCGGGGTGGAATTTTCTTTATTATTTTATATTTTAAACTTCGCGAATTCAGCGCCGGGATTGGAAAAGGGAGTCGTTTTGCCTGCTTTTTTATACCCAACCTTTTGCTCCCCACTTCCTTCCTTCTGCCGTCCATCCTCCCTAAACCGATTATGGTTGGTGCCGGAAGGCGTTGCAAAAAGAGGACCAGGTGAGGATTGAAAGACGGTTTTTCCCACCCGCATCACCGTTAGGAAACCTCCCTGGGAAGGTTTTTCTGCGACGAAATTGTTTGTTGCACTGGCTAAAGGACGAAGCTGCGATATTCGTCACCCATGCTTTAGCGGTACTTGGGGCATCGCACCCTTCTCAGAAGGATTTAGTTACTATATTCCTCAATTTCAGACAACTGAAGATGTTTTAATAAAATCCGACATGTTGTGCAGACCAACAACTAAATGTTTAAAATAATTTTACTCGTATGTAATTTGATAAGTTGCTGAATGAAAACTGGTCTGCTGAATTAAATTAAGCACAAACTATTTCATCGTGAATTTATTTTACATTTCCAAGACGTCGGTTATCCCCTAAAAGAACCTTCTTCCTAGACTAGTCAACCCCATTATCCCTTATTTCTCTCGCCACTCGTCGGGTAAATGTTGTCTATTTCACCGTTTTCTTAGCATAAAGACTTTTTTTCACTCACCATTTGCGTTCATTGCGGCTAATGTTCCTGCTGCAAGTTAATCTACTCGCAAATTACCTAATGATGATGCGTTTCAATTATTGTTTGCCTGTATCCTTTGAGCTTTCATTTTCAGTGACGGCGGCTAGAAAGGAAAAACAACAGAAGAAAATTGTTTTATATCGCTTCAGTTGTGCTGAGTTGGGTTTTACTTGTTACGCAGAAAATTAAACTCTTTTGTACAGTTATCAAATATTTGTTTGAATTTTAAATTTTTAATCATTCGATATGTAGCAAATATCATTCTCGCCATTTATTCTTTCTCTTCCTTAAAGATCTCCGGCACGCTGCACAACACCGGCCAATCGCTCGTCTTCCGGGTGGATAAGGACACCAAACAGCACGTAAACATCTCCAGCGGGCCGCTCGCCTACCGGTACCAGTTCGAAGAGATCTACTTCCACTATGGGACGGACAATAACCAGGGCTCGGAGCATCACATTCACGGGTACAGTTTTCCCGGTGAGGTGAGCAACTACAATTTATCCACTACTATTTACAAACTGCAGCCTGTATTATTTTCCACTCGATGGCAATGTTGCTTATACATTTTTTCAAAACATAACTCTACCATCCACTGGTATTTTTGTTTAATATATCTTCTTGTCGCTCGAATCTCAACCGAGACCGGACCCTCCGCGGTATGAGAGGAGTGACTATCCACGTACACATAGGGAGCCCTTCATGAGGCAAGCATTACCGAAGACGGTCGTTACGCCAAGAAGATCTTCTTACCGCGTATCTTCTTGCACTCATACAGTCGCTATAAGAACGCCTTGATTTTCAATGAAATTATTATTAAAATAAGAAAACGATAGTACATCAAGGCTTGTACAATATCTTACAAGGCTATGATGAAACTTTGAAAGTCCATTTAAATATTTTTCAGTTAAAATTTGTGAAAAAAAATCTCCTAGAGGTTTGGATGAAAGGTTTTTTTATTTAAAAATGGGCATTTTGAAGAAAAATAAAGAAAATTAATGCTTGGAGCTGGTTAAAAAATACATTTTACTAATATTCGGAATGCAAGTGATTATTTGTCGTTTGTGTCAATTAAATCAAGTTGTTTTTCATTGTTTTGTAAGATCCCTACAAGGAGCGGATAAAATTTTGGATATATTTAATACAATAAAATTTTCTTTTTGTCTGAACTTAATGTTAATTGAAATTGCCTAGACCTCATGATTAAATAAAATGACATTCATTACTGTATTACCTCGATTGGCCTCATCAATGAGTTAGGTCGCAATTCTTTGAATTAATTTAGTGAGCTATATAAACTGTAACACTATCTGAGCTTGAATGCCCAAATTCGACTTGTTGAGCAAACCTTTAACCATCTTTAATAGTTAACTCCAATCAATTGAGGCCAAATCAAACTGTTCAGTACATTTTGCCGATTGAAAATCTTATTAACATTTATCAAACTCTAAAAACTGCTGAACCTATACATATTTAAGGTGCTACAATTTTAAAAACTACTAAACCAATACCTTCCAAACTCGATTGTACTTAGGTGGTCTTATAGCAACTGAACAGGCATTTTACAAACTTTCAAAGGTTAATTTTAAGATTTTAAACTACTTTTATATCATATTGTGTCGCGTGGCGGTTTCCTTTATTAATATGGTTGTTCTCATTGACGACCAAGTTTGAAGATAGCGTTTATATCTATTCCCGTTCAGGTCAGATCTAGTGTCTGGTGATGATGTAGAGTAAACGCCACATACTCAGGTCACACCTGTCATATGCGTTATATTAGTTATAGCTACACAAATAAGTGTTATTCAAAGAAAATTAAGCTGTTTTAAAATAAAGACTCATTTAGAACGAGCTTACTTTCCTAATATTCTCTGTGTAAATTGTGCTGGTTTTACAAAAATACTAATTGTTTCTTTAGGTCCAATTTAAAATTTAAGCTTCTTTCAATTTTATATACAAGAGTATAAGCAATCCTTGATAGCAATCAAGCAGACTTATAGTCACTTGTGTCCTTTTGGTGCACAAGAAAGTTTTACAAACTGTAACCCGAGTCTCAATTGATAAAACGTTTGATTCCGATCAATCTATTGCAAAAATCTTCTGTGGAAAAGTGTTCTTAAACATTCCATGCTGATGGTTCCAAATTAATATTCACACACTTTAGCATGTCAAAACTGCTAGTTGAGATTAACATTCAATATCCAAGAAGAAGGTAGGGTCCTTCCCAACGTGTTGATTGTGCATGTGAACAGATTTAATCTCCCTTATGTTGGAAATCCTTGTCCTCGCGTACGGTGTTAATAAAACCAGATCAGTAACGGCTTCGGCTTATCATTTGCCAAAAAAATGGAACGGATAGTGGGGTGGGAAAAAATTTGCACATTGCAAAAATATGAACCTCAGGTTCAACACCTGCGATTAAGACAAGACCCAAGCGAGGCCATAAGCGTCGCAACATCGTCTAGTTTACGTTGGGAAGTGCAATATTTTTCCTCCCGCTCGCCATTAAAGCCCACGGGGATGTGGATACACACCAGATAAGCACTCGTTCCCCACCTCGGGACGGAACTCATGATGGCGAAATAGTTGGATGTAGCCGCGTGTGCTGTCACCCTTAATGTGCTGCCTGTGTGTCTCCGAAATCTCTACGTTGCTGCAAGTTCTGTCCCTTCTGGTTCGGTTCAGAGCATTTTCACCTTTTTCCCCGCTGAACGTACACACACACAGAACGTAGACATGGCGGCAAGCGTTCCACCCGTCATCACCCACGCGCCTTGTTATGTAAATAAGTTTCTCGTTCGCACGTTTCCGGGTTCTGGCAGGTTTCGGGCCGGCTGCCCTCTATTATGACATTTCCCGCCCCATTGCACGTACGACCTTGGAAGACCCTCCACCCGCACCCATCCAGCTAACACTTTTCTTATCGTTCCACCACCACCCCTCATCCCCCACTTTGGAGCGCCGTTTTCCACCCGCCGGTCCGATTCGGTCATAAATTCAACATGATGTCCTATTACGGCAAACGGTTTGTGTCCTACCCAGGCGAGGCGTCGCAAAACTGGCGCGCAAACGTGCCATACACTCCAAATGACACGCGCCCCTAAACTGGCTCGAATGGCTTTCCCCCATCCCGCTTCCTCTTTTCCCGCCGGGGGAGAGGAAAAACAAACCCAATTGACGGAACAGTTTCTAAGCGCTCCAGACCGGAACCCTGCCGTCTCCAGGAATGGTTGGCGGGGAAATCCGGGGAGGAGGGGGTGGATGGAAAAATTCTTTCCACAATCGCCTGGGTGGAATTTTTCGGCTCGTAACCACCTCCCCACCCCCAATCCGTTTCCTCACGTAAGCATGCCCATCCGTCGGGGTTTTTGGTAGAAGCACCCTTTTCCTTATGGCTTTCCAAAGCAGCTTTTCGTGTGGGTGTGTGGACAACTATGCACTCCGTCCCACCGTACATTAGCGTACATCTTTGATTCGGGGAGGCGAAAAAAAAGGAAGTAAAACATCCCCGAGACGCCTTATTATGGCACCGGGACACCGGGCCGTAATCAGAAGTAATGATCAAAATTGTACAGTTTAAAGCGAACCGCCCGGAACGGTGCACTGTGGATGATGTGAATAGCAAATGGAGGGGATGCAAAAAAAAAATGAAAAAAATAGCTGAACCTTCCAAAACCCACCGCGTGGAGCGGGGCTTTTTTCTTTTATGATACTACTTACGTCGATCGAGGAATATATCGCACCGCGGACAAAAACGGCCTTTGGCTGCCGTGGGCCAGTGTTAATAATGTGTAATTTAGTGTCGGCTAGTCATCTTCAACGATGCGGAAAGACCACTCTTTGGGGAGGGAGCGGAAACGGGGCAGGGGCTAGTGTTAATGTTTGGTCGCGATGGTCGCGTTTTAAACGCGATTGTCGTCCCTCGTTCCCGATTGCCGAAGGGCACACTATAGTAGCGACCATTTTACATCTCTCGCTCTCTCTCTCTCACTCTGTTTATTTTCTCTGGTCATTTTCCGTTTGTTCTCTTCTCCTTCTTTTTCTACCACAATTCCCTCTGCAACTTTCCGTGGATCTCGGAGGGAGGGAGGGAGGAAGGTCGGGATGAGAAAGTGAAACTGTTTTAACGATTATGACTTCCCGCTTATCGATGGCTTTTTATCGTTTTGCAACGTTGATTTCGTTCGGCGCCGCTGCATCGTCCTGGCGAAACGGACGCTTCCGGGTGTTTTCATTTTCCTTGCGGTGATTTTTGTGTGTGTGTGTGTGTGTGTGTGTGTGCGTTCTGCCCCACCACCCTTATCATCATCGACCACTATCCACCCTCGCTTCCACGTGTTTTTTTTTTTATGCGGGGCCATTTCAAAGTTTCCGAACCGGGAATAGTGGCGGCGGGTCAGGCAGCAATTTCGTCGGCAGCTATTTACGGTTTACAATTTTTTTTTCTTGCTTCTTCTTTCTCTTCTACTTCGTCCTCTTCGTCCCGCAGATTCAGCTGTACGGCTTCAACAAGGAGCTGTACCACAACATGTCCGAGGCGCAGCACAAAGCCCAGGGAATCGTGGGCATTTCGCTAATGCTGCAGATCGGCGATACGCCAAATCCAGAGCTGCGAATAATAACCAGCGCCTTCAATAAAGTACTGTACAAAGGTATGCTGCTTTTCCTCGTTTTTTTTTTTTTACCACAATCCGATCGGTCCACGGTTCGTTGTGGAACCGTTGTCCAGCACACCAACACACATAGACACACGCTTTTCTTTCCCCTTTCTCCCCCGCTCAGGATCTTCCACACCAATACGGCACATCTCGCTGCGGTCGTTGCTGCCCAACACCGAGCAATACATGACGTACGAGGGCTCGACCACGCATCCCGGGTGCTGGGAGAGCACGGTCTGGATAATCCTAAACAAACCCATCTACATCACCAAGCAGGAGGTAAGCAAGCAGGAAGGCGACCAACGCCACAGTGGGATAAAGCGTGGACATTTGGAAACAAATTTTTGTTGACAACCTTAAAATGATCGTCAGATAGTAAGCTAAGAAAAAGTTAGCCTTTGTATTAATACAATGCATTTCTCAACTTTCTGGCTGTGCTATGTAACATTTTAAAAGTGATCACGGTGTTTTTTATTCATACTTTTTAACGCAATTTTGATACACGATTCGTACCAAATGTATACTGTCAACGCACAAGTCTTCCTCCTTTTATGCAATCATCTATTATACAAGCAGGTCACAAGAGATAAAGCAGAGAAAAGAAAAACATAAGCCAGCTGTCAGCTGGAATATGGATTTAAAATTTATCAACTGTTCGAAAACCAACCATATCCGTCTCAGAAAACGAGTAAAATCTTTCAGCTTAGTTATTTTCTCCTTCAAAGAAGCTACCTTTTTTCTTTAAAAATATGTACGAAGAAACTCGAAAACACTTCATTTGCAAAATTGATGGGAAATGAGGTAAACAAGTCTTCATGATGAATCTTACGTTCCAAGTCGAACGCCTGACAAATCAAAAAAGAAATTATTTTATGAGCATTTGCTAGCGTTACAAGGCATTTGATACTAGCTAGCCAACTTTATTGCACACTTTTATTTTTTTATATTTAACCAAAGTTAAGAAGAACATGAAAAATATTCTTCCTCCACTATTTTTCCTTTATTTACGCAGATGAAGAATTCCCACTTATTTGTCCCACATTGACTGCCTGCTTCTGTATGCCTAAAACGAATTAAAGTGTCACCTATATTTGAGTGACGTTAACGCACTGAAAGAAGTTTATGTTTTTAAATTTAGACCAGTTTAATGAAAAACATTTACTGAAAAACTCAATGGAGAAAATGTCAATAAAAAATAATATCAACCCTTTTTCAGGAAATTTTTACCACATGAGCTTAAGTATGTAAACAGTGAGGTCTTAAATCAGCGAGCCAAATTGACCTATTTTTGAGATTCAGTCAGTTTTTATAAAGTTTTAGTTCAGTCAGTTTTGTGTGACCCAAAGCTTTAGTTTCTATTCATCAGAATGATTTTTTCTAAGTAATGCAAGGCTCGAAAAGACCAATTTAAGTTTCAAATACCACATAAAATATTACATAACTTGACTGCTCAGATTTCTAGTGTTGATGTTATTCCATAATACAGTGGCGCCATCTGGATGTCCAATGTAGAGATTGACTTTTTTCATATTTTGAGGCAATTTTGATTAAAAGCAATCAAAATCGTAGCTAAATTTGTTTTAATTTTGAAATGTCCGCTCGGTTGGTCTACCTTATCCCACTGTGCAACGCTAGGATTAAGCCAGGCTCTGCTGCGTCCATTTTACGCATCGCGAGCCTTTTTATGCGGAGTCGTCCAAGTCGTCCTGGCTTGGCAAGCCACGACAAATTTGCCTCTATCTTTACACACACACACACCTAACACTCGGCTGCTTTTTGCAGTTGTACGCGCTGCGGAAGCTCATGCAAGGCTCGGAGCAGACGCCCAAGGCACCGCTGGGCAATAATGCTCGGCCCCTGCAGGCGTTGCACCATCGGACCGTGCGGACCAACATCGACTTTGCCAACACGGGTGCGAGCAAGGTAGGTGCCAGGGAAGGGGAACTAATTTGAGGAAGTAACTAATCCATGATCAACCGCCAACCGATCGGGCTTGGTACCATGGAGGTTGTCGACCGCCGGCGCCATTTTTTTCCCTCTCGTATCGAACCCCGTCCCCACGACCATCAATATATGTTTCGTTTCTGCTTTTCTTTCTCTCCGATACATCTCTGCATTTTTTGTCGGCGTGCAAGCAGGCGCAGAGTTGCCCGACGATGTACAAAGACATGTACTACAAGGCGAACCGGTGGACGTCGGAGATTTCGGCCCGCGGGCGCGAACGAGGCCTGCCGGATGTCGACAGCGTGTTCCACTCGCTGCCATAGTGGCAGAAGGACCCGTTCCGTTCCGCGCCGAGGGAACATTGACGCCGTGCGGTGGTGCCCCCGGCTCCTCCGAAGCGATTACTCTGCAGCGTCGAACGTGAATCGGGGCAGCAGCAGTAGGCAACAGCTGGTAGAAGACCAGACGAGACGAGGCAAATCCCCTCGTCGTCCGGCCAGAAATCAGCTCCAGCCGAAACAACAACAAAAAAACCAATATAACTGAACAATTGCCTATACACACAAGTACATTAAACAAAACAAACAAAACAAACCATGAATTAACCTATTGAATTGTAACGGAAGCCTACCAACTAGCGAATATAACTAATATTAGCCAAGCAGATACGCTGATGCTCATACACGCCGCATTCAATTGGGGAAGTATATAATCTCAACTACCAACAACTAACACAGACAATTAATTACACACATGAAGGAGGAAAACAATAGCAGCTTTGAATGTTGTTATGGTGACGGACGCTAGAACAACTGCAACATGATCGCTTTCGCCTGGCAGCCATATGTAAACCGGAGTACTCATATTCCTATCATTTTTCTACAGAGGAAATGCCAAAACGTCAAATTTATGTTAGGAGAAAGCTTCTTTAAAAAGATGAAATAAGAACACTACACGAAATGACATTGCAGGGTTTCGATCAATATAATGGAATTTTTCAATAGTTAGAGGGAATATTTCAAAACCAAAGTGGATGTTTCCAATCGGTCAAAAAGAACATTGCAATCATATAGGGGAATATTTCAGAGAGGAAAGGACAAAAAAGCAAACCTTCTTGGTGGTATTGTAACTGATTATTGGAGCAAGTTATCAACCTCACAAAAGTACTCCTTTGAAGTCATCTGTTTGTTTATTTTAATTAGAGCCGATACCAAAAACATGCACTAGAAAAGATTATCAGTTACTGTGAATTGCTACACAACTTTTAAATCATTTATTCTTCAATTTTATTAAAACTTATACCTTCACTTTTTACATCATCTCAACCTTTTGGTCAAATATTGCAAATTGTCGAAGTACTTGACCTATACCACTACAGATCAGTTTTTTGACAGAACCACAACAAGTCAATATAAAGAAGATGAAAAATAGGAGATAGCTTTTATATTTTGGATGCAAACAAGTATTTCAAAACATTGCATTATCTATAAGATTATCATTTAGTAACAAAATCGTATGAGCTTATTCCCCAAATCAATTGAAAAGTTCCCCTTGCAATTTGTCATATTCCACTTCATGATTGCAAAATTCTGAATGCGTCTGAAAACATCCCCAGTGTGGATGAAACTATCCCTCTTCCGCTAAAACCATTCTATAGTGTAGTTTGAAACCCTGTTACACCCAAACGCACACATCTACACACGATTTATTAAGCTTCCGGTCCATCAATTGTGTACAAAGTTACGTTTACCTCGAATTTGATATTGTTTAGATGTCTCTCTTTTGACAGTTGCTGACAGCTTTTGCCAGTGTCCTACTGTGCAAGGAAACGGCAACAAACATGGAGAATCTTAAGACCAATTGGAATTCGAAAAGTTCGTTCCGACAGGATGACAGTCCGGAAATTATTAAATGGCACATTACAAAGAGAAAAACTAAAGTTCGCATAAAACAAAAAGGACGTGCAGTTTGTTTATTTAAGTTAAGAAGACAACTTGAGCCAACAGTTGACAGGGGAACGGTAGGCGACAGCTATCGAGTGGACAATAATTGTAAAACAAATAGTAAAATGTAAGTGAACAGCAACTCCACGAACAACCTTGACGGAAGGTATGCAACGCGTTTGTCAACTGGAAACATTTCAGAGATGCACCACCATAGAAAGCAAAGGGTGATTCCACGAAACACAAATTAATACTTTGAAACAGGTAAAAGCGTAAGGCTCACGATTCCGTAAATTGCGATCGGACCAAAACCATTCCAGAGGATGAAAATAAACAATCCGGCTTTTGTTTAACACAAAACAACAGAAACCAAATGAAACTAGCTCAAAGTTATACCGACACACACACACACACACTCTCATGACCAGTGCGGAACAGACAGAACAAAATGGGTAGGTTTGAGCCGTGGCACTACGGTATCTGGTAACTTTTCTCGAGCGAACCGATTATGGCATGCAGCGAACTGTCAATTTCACGTAACGAATACTCTCAAAATGCTTCCTTTCGACAAGATCAATTGGTATATGTCGTGACTTTTGTGTAAATAGCAAACGCAGAACGCCACTGCACTGGCGTCGGTTTGGCCGAAAACGGAACCGAACCCAGAACGACAGCTGACTGATAGGCAGAATTATATAGAGGATTAAAGTGAAAGCTATTAATATGGAAATGTATAGACACAACCAAAACCTACAGGGCGGATAATAGCGCAGCTGCACACTATAAACAATAAGTAACAGTAGATGAACAATAAGTAAATGGCTTTTGGGGAGATGAATTTCAAGTGCTTCTATTAACACCCACACGCAGTGGAAACAATCGGGCGAGCAAAACAAACACGGAAAATAGTGAAACTATACATTCCTAGTCGCGCATTATCCCTGTTTGGGGTGTAATCCAAACGTGGCAACTTACGCACTTATACACTCGGCTGCATACTAGCATTGCTGTCCGCAGTCATCTAACACTCTGTTTGGCCGTTTCCACACAGTAGCAAGACATTGTGTAACTTTATGACAGTTACTTATGGAAGTAATGCTATATGGGAAGTAACGCTTTGTAACAGAGAGCAAAGAAGTTACCCAAAAGGAATTGAGATATAATGGATAACAATTAAAAGCAGGTCCTAGGAGCATACACGTATACCCTCCCCCCCCCCCCCCTTTTTAATCCCTTCCCTTACCCAAACTTCCACACCGTATTGTTCTCTCTAACAATCACAATGATAATCAAGAAGAAAACAGCAGACGTAGCATCGGTAGGGTTGTCTGAAAAACTGGAACCATCGAAACGAGTTCAAAGTACAGCAAAGTAATATTGAAAGAGTTTGCGAACTGCTAACAAACTATAGAGTATATTAACAACAACGTTTAAAAAGGAATGCATATAAACATACTTAAGCAAGACAGAAGCCTACAACGCGCACACCTGAGGTACTACTCGTTCGAAGACTCGATTGCGATTCTTTCAGTTTCCATTGCAGTATCGATGGGCAGAGTTTTGTTTCGCTTTTCCGTTTCAACTGTTTTGACGATAATGTAACATCGGTGCTTCCAGATCGGTAAAGACAGTTAAAGATAATTAGCAATACCATTACTACGGACGATTTAACGAACGTGCGGAAACGCCCAGCAGGCGACAACAATTGGAAGGTACTGTGTGTCCCACAACAACTCTTAAAATACAACCTTCGGAACGATTGGGCTCAGTTAATTGTTTCGATGTCAACCCTTTGGTTGCATCCCCAGCATTGCGTTCGACCAGAACGGGGAGCGCTATTATTGTTAATCAAAAATGGTTGAAAAAAATATATTCACACATATAAACTAACCGGTGTATCTACAAATATGTACCACGAACCGCATCCTAACCAGCTATTTTTAATAGTCCACGCAACGGAGACGACAAATAACAGCGAAATCTGAACTAAAGTTGATGTGTGAAATTTCTTGAACCTTCGTCCCGAACTACAAAAAAACCAAAGCTTGAGGCAAGTGACGAACGACACACTTCGCTTAGTCAGGATGCAATAAAACAACAAAAAAAACAGTAAAATAGTCGAAGGAACATGCCGTGAGAACTGTGCGACAGAAAAGTATGATTATAGACGAATAGAAGGCGTAACCAAAACCGATTGTAGAACGCAAAGTATGGAACGCATTACCATCGCAACTCGACAGAGCTACGAATTGCAAAATAAACTACAATGAGAAAACTAACTCTAAACAAGGAAGCAATCTAAACATGCCTCCCATTGGAACCTTATGATGTTGTGTTTATAAGAATTTGTTTTTTATTTCATTACAGCAAACAACCAACGAACTCTGAGTCGAGCCACATTGTTCGGTAATTCAACATTATAAGAATCTAATACTCGAAAATAGAGCGGACCCGTTTTCTTTTCACTGTGTTTTTTATAAATACTTATTTTCACAGTCTTATAGTAAAGAAACATATATTTTCAAAGGGTTTTTATAACTCAGTTTAAAAAAATACACTCAACAAAAACAATTAAAAACTACAACAGAGCATTCACTTGACTTTGAACGAACCAGTTATGCAAAAATGGAAATGGTGTAAGGTGCCCACCTTACACTTTATTATGGTGGTCACTGTAATGGTTTGAATAAAAGTCTCCTTATTTTGACATAGTGATCTTTACGTTCCCTTTTATCACCTCTAAGTGATGTTCCAACACACACAAGCTCAACTATTTAAAACCTCATAATTGCTCGCAGTACAACCGTCTTTAACACCTATGGAAAGATTTCTATGCTGAAGAAAGCGAGGAACGCCTCACACCATTCCAAATGGAACCGTAAAGAAATGCCTTTTTCTCATCTTGTAGCCACAACTATCCTAAGGCGAAACGTCCCGTAACAGGTTCACCTTTGCAGAATCGTAGAGAATAGCACGGAAAGAAAATTGCTCCCTATCAACCTCTTTTGTTTTGTTTTGTTTTTTTTTTTGTGAAGCAGCTTCCAGCACCAAGAGTCTAACGATGCGCCTTGGGAAAGTTTTGCACGAAAAAGACGAACGGAAAAAGGGGGAACCGTAGAGAAGATTTTATCGTTCCAGGTGCCGCAATTGCCCGCTGCTGTACCAATCTAGGAAGGTAACCTAGACCGGTTCCCGAATGCAACAGCAGTGCGAGCAGCAGAACGAACAGCAGCACGGCAGGCTCATTACAAAAAAGCAATTGAAATTGACGGTAAATAAGACAACTTCCTAACAAACTATTATTGAGCTTCAGCGCACCCAAGCAATGATGCTTCCTTTTAAGGTGCAACATCCGCTGCCGACAACAAAGCACCATACTTTACCGGCGAGGGGCGCCGACGATGCAGTAAGAGCTCAGTGTCGACTTGAAACTGGTGGCTGAAACAAGTGCTAAAGCAGTAAGGCACACATGCGCACACACACACACACACACACACACACACACACACTGTTTGCGACGTGTAAGAACAAAGTCGAGTCGAGGGATAAAACCCGGATGCTTTGTTACTCGATTTCAAACTCAACTCGAGCACAACAAACACACATCGTTCGCAAAAGTCGCACCACAACCAGCATCGACCGAACAAGCCGTTTAACCTGCTCATTTCGGTTCACCTGTTACTAAGCTTGTGCGGGAGAGAGGCGTCCAGCAGCCGAAAAAGTTGTGGAAATAAAAAACAAACTGGTACGCTTAAAGCAAATTTGTTGACTGAAAGTCGAGAAGCAGGCCACATCGGACCTCTTTATATCGTGTACCGTCCTTCTGACCAACACCTTGCGTCCGTGACTGCCTCCTACAACCCCCACTCCCCCCGATTGTTGCTGAGACCATTAGCGCGAAGATTACAACAATGAGTGCAAAAAGAAAACGGCACGGCACGGAAAATGGTCCCCCGCCAGCGAAGCATATGACGCTTAGCCACGCGAGAAAGAAAGTGCACGAGTTATACTATAGTATAAGAAAGCGAAGCAGCACGGAAATGAGAGAAAACTGCGCACACCCACACCTACGCTGTGTACACAATGGAACATATGCCGTTGAAGGAAGGGAAAAATGGTGGAACGGGAAGCAAGGATGGAACTCATGAAAACTCCTTAGCGATGTGTTCTTTTTTTTACGAACTCACACACTTAGACACATCTCGAAGTCAATATGATAGAATTACCGGACCATTTACGAAAAACCCGTCCACGCTATGGTATGAAAAGTTGGTTTCTGCTTAACGGGTGGGAGAAGGTGAGGGGAGGGGAGGGGGGAGGGGAGGAGGCAGGAACTTCCCTCGGGGAAGCTAAAGTGGTTCGCGATAGCCCGGCAGGCTGGATGGCGGTGAGAGCAATCAAGGCAAACGATTTTGACTTGCGTGCGTTGGGTTCGGAAACCATCCGAAAAAACTAAGAATCAAAGAAAGAAATCGACCAAAAAAAAAACGAGTAAAAATGGTGGAGAAAGTCAGAAGTGCATTGGAAGGATGTATAAATTCGGACTATTTCCGCTGTTACAACGTTCAGTTCCAGGGGCTGGCAGACCGTTGCGTGACCAACGTCGATCACGGTATTATTTTGGAAAAGAATTGGAGAAAGCTAACTTTGCAATCGAATCTGCATAATATTTTACATTTCTACAAATTAATAAAGATTTACCTCTAATATTTTTATGCGCCGAAATTAAAGATAGCAACTTTAATTGACTATTAACTTTCAATCACCTTAATAATACTGGACAAACAGTTAAATCCGATTCGATTGATGAATCTGCAAATTAATGAATCTTTGGAATCGTTCAATATTGACGAGTTTCCAACATCAAGATTCAGATTCATCGATTCCTTTCAAAGATTCATGAATCTGAATCAGATTCACACAACACTAGTTAACACACAACACCTTCTTAACCAAGCAACGCCGGGGCGTCAAGCTAGTGACAAATAAATTTCATTGCAAGGATTATATTACGGAACTGTCAAAGTAAAAATCTTCTGAACAACGCAATAATTCACACGTTGCCAGCCACGCTGTTTTAGATAAGATTATAAGTACAATCATTATTATTAAAATTTGATTATCATTTATTGAGCCAACGGTTTTCGAGAACTAATAATCCTTCTAAAAGACACATGTTAGTAATTGTTTTAGCCACTACTATAATAGCTTAAAGGGCTGATGAGCATTGTTGCTGTCATTCCCTTTTTGGGTGACACAACAGTCAACGCAATAATTAAATCGAGTTAAGCAATAATGAAAATTACACTCATAAAAAAACTATCAATTGGTAAGAAACAAAACTATGAATCATAAAAAGACAGAAGTCACCTTTTCCACGAACTAAAGTGAAGTCCAGTAAGCATGAACCTTTCACACGAAAGATTACCGACCCCTGATAATGCCGGATGAAGAACTAGAACGGACTGGAGAGAGGAACCGGCTTCTGGTAGTATATATGGCCACGCTCTGAATGACACGGTCAGCACGAAGAGACGAAGAAAAACAGATTGAGCACGAGAGAGAAAGAGGGAGAGATGGTAAGAGATATTATAAGAAACGCGGACGTAGATGGATGCAGAAAGCAGGAGCAGGACGTCGGAAGGAACATTATATTGGTTTTTGCTGTAGTTGGTTTCGTGTTTGTATCGATTTCGAGCAGAATAAAGTGGTGAAGGTCCACCGACGAGTTGAGGAGGTAGGACTAGCAGTTCAAAAAGATGAGCTCCTCACCGAAGCTGAGTGTTGCATGGGGGCACTCTAACCTCAATCAGCCAAGGGGTTGGAGGCTAGTTACACCGGTCTACTGCCGGTCGGTCGTTGCAAGTGTCAGTGGTTCTCGGCTCTACGGTCCCTTCTTTTAAGCCTGGCAAACTCTGCCATATCTTCATTAGACCACAACGCCACCTCCCACTCGCTCGCCCGCTCACCGCAATGACCGAACGGAAGACACTTCATTTTGGACTTTTTCCAACGATGAAATGAAAACCTCAAACGGCCCAAGCGGAACGTGGCAGAGCGCTGGGCGAAAGTGGTGTGACGAAGGGGATAGCGAAATGTGCATTATCAAAGCCAAAAACTATTTCACATACCTCGCTACCTCTCTCTTTTCCTCCCTCTCTTTGTCCCCACCATCATGCTATGATTATCGCATAAAGCAGCTTAAGATACTTCTTCGATAATACTCACCAACAAAGGCTGTTTCGCTCTGTTTGTCTTTGTGCTTTCTTCTCGGGTTTTTAACGTTCCCTTGGTGTCCGAAAAGGTGGAAAAAACAACCCACAACAGAAAACAAAAACTTTCAACTAAGCAAACCAACTTTTACCTTTCACTGTGGGGATACGGACGTACTTTCCTGAGCCGGAGTACAACCGCATAAAAATAGAACAACAGTGAACAATCCTGGAAGCAGAAGTCGCTCTGCCGGGTTTTCCTATACCTGAGCTGATTGTTTGAGTTGGAGGTGTCGTAGCAAAGACCGGACATTATTACCTTTGATCCAGTGGCCAGGTGTGTGACGGTGAGCGTCAAGTGTCGGAAGTCCACCATTTTCGGAAATCCTCGGATGCAATGGTCGATGGAAGCGAGAAACTTTTGACTTAACCTCACAAGTATAATCACTCATACATCTCTTTCGTTTTTGTATCTTTCTTTCTTTCCGACTTTTTCGCAGCCTTTATATCTATCACTCTATTTTCAATTTTGTTTCATATATATCTTTCTTTTTGTCTACTTCGCTGATAAACTGGTAATTGTGATTTTCCAACACAAAAAAGCTTCCTACTTCTTCTACCTATTGCCGACTCCGGGAACCTGCCAGTTGAAGTCGTAATATTCTCGATAGAAGAAGTTTTTGACGGTGAATTCAGTTAAGTTCGTTGAACAATTTGGATAAAGAAGAGGAATCCAGCACTTTTCGTCCTCGGGATACAATGAAAGCGGAAAGTTCACATCGTTGATAGTAGCGGCACAAAATTTCAGGTGCCTGCACTTTGTAATGAAGTGCAGAAAAGATGAAAGCTGTTAATGTCGGGTGGGTAGTTTTACTATTATATTTCTTTTTTTCAGGGCATTCTAGTTTTAAAACCATCCATTGAGCATGCAAGAGGATCCGCGTCGGGCGGTTAGAACTTCATTAAGCACTGTCTTTCAATTACACTCAATTGGACGCGTTTTTATAAGGATTAATAATTTATTTTTAATTATTGCTCACCATTCAGACCGGCCGTCCTGCGTGGTACCGAATTTATTTGGCTAACGGCTAGAAAAAATAGTTGATAGAGGCAAATTTTAAAAATTTTGGTACCGGATTTATTTGGCTAACGGCTAGTAAAATAGTTGATAGATGCGAATTTTAAAAGAAACTGAAGAAAATTATATATTTGAAAAGATTTGTAAAGGGGCAACCTTTTTGATGTCTTCATAAGAGGTTGTGAACTGGGTTTTGGAATATTTTTATGGAAATCTTACTAGCTTATTTTAATATTGATAGTTTTAATCATCAATTCATCAACAACGATCTTAGGATATTAATAACTTTACGAAAGCTATGAAACAAGTACTAGAGAAATAATTAAAGTTGATGTTCTAAAATTTGAATTTAAAAGCGGAACGTCCTTCCGTTTAGTTCACTTTGTTAAATTGTGTTGTAACCCCTGCAAAGCTATGAAGTACCGGGCGCCTCCATCATAATGTATCAGATTTTAAAAATCAAAAAATCAATTGTTCTTAATCAGTTTCCAATTAGAAAAAATAAATTAATTTATACCGATACAAAAATTACAATGAGGTTTTTACGTCATTCTGTGATGCTAGAAAATATGCACGATGGAGGCGCCCAGTTATTTTCTGTTAAATCATTCGTAGGAAGAGTTTTGTGAGATATCGCTTTAAGGGTTTAACATAAATTAATTATTGACTGGCAACAACCTTCTTTTACAAGCTCAAGTTTTATGTTATTTTACCTGTTTAAATTAATTATCAAATTATTAGCATCTAAGTATTTAAAATAATATTTATATGTTTTAAGTAACCATTGTTTAACGTACTCTACAATTTGAAATTGTTTATCTACTAATTTTAGTGCTATGTTCAACTAATTTTTATGAGAATTGCTGTAGTTTATGATTGTATTCCTTCTAGGATGTGGTTTTTCATCCCAACCCGAAACATTTTCATATTTTATTATGGATGAACAATAAATGAAAATAAAGTATATGAACTGAAGCGTCTTTACTGCTGCTCGATGGAAAAAGTGCATTGGACACCAATATCTTCAGCATTGATGATTTCAAAGTGTTCAACGAATAAACCGCTTTAAAGAACGCCAAATGAAGCAAAATATTCTATTTCATCAATATTTTCACGAGAAAAACGATCACCTGTAAATCGCTGCATAATGAGCGAAATCAAATTCTGGGGAATGAAAATGATTTCCGAAAAAATGATAGTTGAAACCGAAAGTAAGAATTTTCGAGTAAGAAGGCACCCAATCCCTTTGCAAACGAGAGTCCCCTTAATTTTCTCGACTTCGTACGCGGTGTTCACGGTAATTCATGTAATCCTCTGCACATCCCGCAGACGAATGGATGTCAATATGGATGGAGAAGTGTAAAAACACATTCCACAGACGCATTAAAAGCATGCAGAAGGGACGGAGGAGACGTATGCTAGTTGGATTAATGCGTGGAAAAGCGTTGGTCGGAGTTGATAGCCTCATACGGCCCCGAAAGCTGCCATGTATGGGGGGGGGGGGGGTCAAGTTGATCGAAAAAGTTTAGCACATATACGTTTCGCTTCGCCCCGGCACACTGGTCTTATCACTGGCAAGGCCCGAGGCGAAGACTCCAACCACAAGACATCCGAGCCAGGCTTATTGGCGTTAGGCAACCACCGGAACCTTCCTCCCGCCCCCACACCCGTACCCCCGTGCTCGTATCATGGCAATTTTCGTGCCACCAGCCGCACCAAACACTGCACGCCGAGCGCTGGGAGGCGCATTATGCAAGTCACATAAGGCGAGAAAAGGTGTCGTGCGACAGCGCGCGAGAGAAACATGGTTATTTCGGGGTGGACCGGGGATGGAGGGAGGGGAGTGCAGAGATAGAGCACTAGCACTAGCAGGAAGCGCAAGACCGGGAGATAACATGGGGTGAACTAAGTTGGGCAAGAAATGTGTACGTGTGAATTCTTCTACGAGTCTCCTCGCCAGAAACTCCTTTATCATTTTTTGTCTACTTTCTTCGGGCCGGACTTTCCGCGGAAGGGGGTAGGAGCAAAGGGGGGAGGGGGGAGGGTGTCGGCAACAGGCCAGGCGGTAAGTTTTTATCCCTCCTTTCTTTCACGTTTTATGACCCGCCCGACCTCGAGTGGAGGAAAATGGCGTAGCGAAGCGCCAAATCCAACCAGACCTCGTGCATATTTCCATACACCTCACCCCCTCCCGCCTGGCCGACATCATCCCAGGGGCAGATTGCTGGCGGATAGCCCGAACCGGGGCCCAAAACCGTGCCCATTCGTTCGGGGCATTTATTTCGGGGCAGAAGAAAAAGTTTTCCCATTCACTTTGCTTGGTTCTTTAATTTCTTTTCATTTCTTTTCCTGGTGCTCCCGACCCGTTATGAAGGGAAGGGAAAAAAAACACTGTATATCTAGCCTAATGGGTGGCAGTGAGAACCACTATATGAAGGAGAAGAAGATAAAGGGGAGGCGCTGAGGGGCGATGAAGAGATTTGGATGTTTTTACGTCCCCGATCCCCAGCGTTAGCAAAACATCGGGTTCCACCGTAGAGTCCTGTACTGCGAGCGCCATATAAGAGCGCTGCGGATTGCCTCAAGGATGTGCTTTATGCGATTGGAGAAAGTCCTGCTATCATCATCATGCGGTTGTTTGTCTTTATCTAATCCAGCGCTGCGTGACGCGGGTTGGAACCGGCGAGGGGCGAAAACTCCTTGGCGCTCGTGATGACGAACGCGTGCTGCCGGGTGCCCTTTTTCAACATCGTCGCTACGGAATGCCACCCACCATCTCCCCCCTCCCCTCCCTTTGCACGTGCTCGCCGCAAAAAACCCCGACGCCGCACGCCTCTGGAAGCGAGTGTGTTTATAACGCGGAGATTTCCAGCCCGGGCTTCGCATGCGAACGCAATCGAAGAAGCCAACCCAGTCCCTCCACCGACAACGAAAATAAACACGCAATTTGCATTAATAGACTTCCTGCCAGCTAATTTTGCCCCATGCAACGTATGTTTTCAAATTAGCAGTGTACGTGTGCAGCACCCTGGATCTGGCTGGCCCGCAACGGCGTACCGGTGAAGCTTCACATCTTCGCAGCGGCACGGATTAGATGGAGGCGAGATCATTTCTTCATGTAAATATGTCATAAATTGGACTTGATCCATTTGACGATATATTTCTTTCGATATGTGAAGGGTGCGACGTGTTTGCGAAATCTTTAAAAGGTTCACCGGAATATTAAAAATCATCCGATGCATACCCCGCTGCTTTTTTGTCCATGGTTTATTCAAAGCAGAAGTATAACACGTCACTTCATACTATTTAAACTTACTCTTGGCTTCTCTCGTGAATTCGTTGGAAAATTGTAAGCTATCTTTTACATGACCATCAATAAATCCATAAACCTACCTTCAAACGGTATTTATTCATTTAATTACACAGTCAATCGTGTTATGCAGATCTTAAAAAGATAAAATTAAAGCAACATCATCGCGAACCGCAAACAAATGATTGCAAAATAGGGAGAAACATTTTTAAAGGCTTTGAAGTTTTGAATCCATCAATCAAAACGTGTTTGGTCGGTGAGGCAAATCCACTTCATTACAAATCATTTTAGAATTAACACATTGACCCGTATGACTACCACTTTTCATGGCTGGAATTAATCTAAAAAATTTTGCACCATAAATAAATCAAAGTTCCTCAAAAACTGTATTAATAACATAAACTTTTTCTTTGGGCAGCTTAGTCTGTCCGGGTTTTCTAAACCCATCTATTGAACAATATTTTAATGAATTAAAAACGCTTGGCAGTCAAACTATTAAGCAGAATATTTGATTATTTCCATTTCGTAACATTTTAATAACAAAAGTAAGAACAAACCCGAGTGACAACAAAAAAGGAATAATTTGATAAGTATGATTCAAAGTTGTCAAAAATCTGATGAAGCTTGTCGGCCAAAGCACATGCAATTTACTGTTTGCTCACACTTAGTCACATTTTTAATTTAACACGTTGACTGCCACGTTACCCATTTTGCGGGTGACATTTTTATTAGTATTTTTGAAGAAAACAAAAAACCTTTATCGCTTTACAAAAAAAAAAACTAAAAACTAAAAACATTGGAACATTGGGCGGGGGTGCCCATGGCGCAGCGGTAGCGCCAGAAAACACCACGCCATAGGTGTGGGATCGAATCCCGAGTCGGGCACCCCCCGGTATTACGAACGGCTGACCACCGATCTAATAATATACCGTCTCTCGGTCACAGTAACTCTCTTCGGAGAGAGGCCTTGTCCCACTTGGGGATGTTGAGCCACATAAGAAGAAGAAAAACATTGGAATACCATAATGATAGCATCACTTAGAATTTTATTCAACTTACAAGTAAAAATAGCATCAATGGATGAAAGTTTGACGAATTAGAAATCAGTATGTTCTCTATCAGCATTTACTTCGTGGAAAATTCAACTAACTCCTACTGTCACCTATATTGATAAATCTCACACAATTTACATTCATTCCCCGGTTGAATTCAACCCAAAATATGTTTTTACTTTAAGGCACCCTTTAGTTTAATTAGAAGTGACTCTACAAATTCTCCGTTAATCACACGAGGAATGTTTTTGAGGGTGACTGGAAGTCTTCTTTTGATAAGCACGCCAATCTCACGATTCGAATTGCCATTAGAGCGATATGCATCAATCATTTTATCCGGTTTTTTTCAGTCCGCTAGTTGTTTTCTCCGGCCCATACTGACACAAAATGACAAGTGTTAGGAAGAAAAACTACAAAGTACTTTTACCAACTGATGGTTTTACTTGGATGAATTTGAATGATTTTTTAAGTAATAATGGGATACACCAGTTTTTTGGTGTGTAAACCGAACTGAAAAACATTTCTTTTAAATTGAGAAATATGTTGCTGTTTATTTTTCCTTACAATATTTGAAATTAAGATATAAATTAAAAAAAAAAACTAGATGAAGCTATCATTTTCAGATGCAGTGAATGCGGTACTACAAAAATTTATCTTTTGGGAAAGTCTAGTCTTTGCTTGATGTACGAACGATGGATTTATAAATTTAAAAGAAATGTTTTATCAAAAATGATTGTACTCAAAAACTATAATAGGGGGATTGTGATAACGGAAATTTTATGCAAGAAATCGTTAAATTCAGGACATTAAGAGTTAAATCAATTTACTTGATGGTAATGTTGCTCTACCTGCACAAAAACCAAAATTAATACCGAGTCTATTCGGCGAGGAAAAAAGACTTGAATAATTGCATTTCCCTTACATTCACCGTAAGTGCAAACATTGCCAGAGCACGTAGCCCCGTTGACTTAATCAAGGAGACCAGTCGGACAACGGATGGTCGAAGAGGTTTTCATTAGGGTCCGAACAGGCGCGAAGCGTCTATCATAAACCATCTCCGCGCTGCCAACAATTCGTGTGCATCCGTCGATGGCGGCTCCCCTCGGATGCATGCCACAATTCACATACGTGAATTTTGGATGTTTGTGTCGGATGGTCCCGTACAGCAATGGGCGCCCGCTGAAGAGATTGAAGTGGCACGCGACGCTGGCTGAGCGTGTGTGTGTGTGAGCGTTTGGCAGCTAGCTCAGCTTGTTATTGTTCTTCTGTATGCTGCTCCCATTTTTACTGCCGTTATTATTGGTCACTTATGCCCCGTGGTGGAAAAGAAAAGTAGGACGCCAGACACACGGCGCGGCCATACTCGGCACCGAACGGCAACTGTCCAAAAAAGCCCTTTTTGCCGCCAGCAGACGGCAATAATCATAAATTTATTTTTCCAAAGCCATCAGCCACGCTCTCGGTAGAAGTGGGGCTTGCTACTCTGTTTGTGTGTGTGTGTGTGTGTGTGTGTGGGTGTGTATATGTGTGGGATTGGGGGAGGGGGAGGGGGGGAATGGCAGTTGGAGGTCTTGGCCACAGTTTTGGTGGCGCCGAGCTGCTGAAAGTCAGCCGGATGGGAAAATGCAACACTCCCCAATGCCAGCAGTACTCCATCATGGACTGCCACTGCTCTGCAATGCTATGCAGTACTGGTGCCTATGTGAGTGTGTGTGTGTGAATGTTTCTATTTTTGCAGTGGCAACTGTTTGGACAGAATAAAACAAACTTATAGAATTAAATTTATTATTTAAACAGTCCAGAACCATGGCGAGCTCCGCCATTTTTCCCTGCTCCGACGTGCCTGGATTTCCAACGCGACGCCACGTTTGGGACCAGACAAAAGGGGGGGGAGGAGGGAGTCCTCTCGAGTCCTTGGCGCAAAACTGTCCGAAACGGATGTGAAGTTTTTAAAAACTTCAATAACCCGCACCGCTCACGACTCATCTAGCTTTTGGGGAATGAGACTTCTGCCATTTCGGCACTGATTCGCCACAGTCCTGCCCTGCTCGCCATGGTCATCATCATCATCATCATCCCGGGTCCCAGTTCCATCCCGCACGGTAAAGCGCGCAAGGGTTACGCAAGGAGCAACCGGTTCGGAAAAGTTGTTAAATAAAATAGAAGAGAAGCCGTGACCCTCGCACTATCGGAAAGTTCCGCCGACTAAGAAAACTGCAGGCACCCGGCAGGATGGCAATCGTGGGTGGGTGCAGCCCAAATACAACCAGCCTGGAAGTGGTCGGGCCACCGACTATAAAAGTGTTTCGCTTTTCCGTCCTGCCACCCCCAACCCCCTTTTGACACAGCGGCGAAATGAGATGAAAATTCGTCAACTTGTGCCCGGACGCTAGCCGGGAAAAACCATTCGCGCACTCACCGCGTTTATGGCCAGCCCTAACAAAAGTTTTATGTGACTAAACAAACGAGAAAGAGAGGGAGAGAAAACAAGAGGAAACCGTTGCGAAAACGGATAGCGTTGCACTGGACAATTACTGGCGCGCCTTAACTTTTCGCTGTTTGGTGCTCGGAAACTCGAAAGCGCAAGCACATTTGCGTTCCCGCATTTCACTGCCCATTTTTTATTTGCAAGAATTGCCGTGCTATACTGGCATTGCGCGAGGAAGAGGATTTTTCCAAACCTCTTTTCCGCTCGATCAGCAATGCTGGAAACGTTTTCCGCGTGCAACTAAACCATCTGTTGTCATTTGGCATATTGTGCAAGAAATCGTAAGCGCTTGGAATATAAGTAGACTTTCTCTGATTACAAAAATGTTATCCATCGGGATTACGATGATTCATTTTAGTTTCAAATTTGCTGTTTAAGCTTACCTACACCGCGAAATATAATGATATATATTTTAGTCTTTCATGTTTGTTGATTTTCTTCAACCATTTTTTTCGCACTCAAACGTATTTTATATGTTTTGATGTATTTTTACTTGAAGTTTATTTAACATTTTTACAATTTGCGTCAAATACAAATGTGCTGAATTACAGGGTGTATACACAAAACAAAAAGCATGAGGAGCGCCCCTATAACTTGATGAAAAAATGTATTCGAACTTTGTATACACCCTGTATACAAATGTTTACACCCTGTATACAAATGTGTAATGCTAAATAAACTGAATTTCTCTAATTCTAATCTGTTCTCGTTTGTTTGATGCATCTCCCATCCATATGAATGTAAATTATGAATACTCTTAGTTGCAGCCCACTTCATTTGAGATATTCAACATTATTAAAGGCTTTCTTTTTTGTTCAAGAAAATATATTTCCTTGAGATTCTTCATCTCCTTTCGTTTAATCAAAGTTCATTAGATGTTTTCACACTTTGTTACATTCCACTGTGTTACATACATCATTTAGCAATCAGTACATAAGAACATAGTAAAAATAAAATAACAATCTGCTTCCATTCGATTCTGTTTCGTTCACATTAGCAAACTAAATTGAATTGAATGTATCTCCTTTCCCCACTATTCATAGTACTAATTGTTGTTTTATTTCGTTATAACCGTACTTTGACGTTTTCAACATAATGTTTACTTAATGTTTATTTTTCGCTTTCTGTTACATGTTATTTGGCCATCAGTACATATGAAGACAATTCAACTTTCAAAACAGTTCGCTTCCAGTCAATTATGTTGCTCAGTTCATAGGCAAACCAAAATTTAAGATTCTGCTTTACGATGTCCGATATGTCTCCTATCCCCACTACTGTAAGTTCTGAATGCTTGTACTTGTTGCTCACTTGATTTGAGAAATTTAACAATACCAATTATTTTTTAAATTTTGTTTGAGAAAACTTAATTTCTTCATTTTCTGCTTCTGTTTGCTTCGTTTAAAACGTATTTGTACTTGAAATTATTTTAACAGTTTTTCAGGTTGTTTTACATATTGCTTGGCCATCATTAGAAAATGGAAGATAGTTTAAATTACAAAACAACTTCCATTCACTCGCTACGACTGTAATTTATAAATGTTCGTAGCTGCAGCTCATAAAGTTTGAACAATCCCATAAAATTAATTGTGGTTATGTTCCCGAAAACTCATAACTCATTCAGATTCATCTTCTGTTGTTTTTTTATGAAATCGTACTTTAACGTTTTCAACTTATTTTTACACGTTGTTTTACTTATTATTTGTCAGTCAGTAAATTAGAAGAAGGTGTAAATTACATAAAAACTTGCATCCATTCGATTCTGGAACGTTCACATGTGTAAACGAGACTGAATTTCTTTAGTTCTTACCAGTTCACGTTTGCTCGACTGCTATGGTTGTAAATTATAAAAGCTACAACCGCAGCAGAAAGCAGATCACTCGGTGTGCAATTAGAATCAGCAGCTATTACAATTCAACGGGTCTATAATTATCGGATTAAGAAAGGTAGCTTGCAACTGTGCGCCACTAACGCCCCAACTCCAGTTAGGATTGAGCTGTTGAAGCCGCCCGGATATGGTAGAGCTTAAATGCGGGACAGCTACGAGCGGCTGTGGGATAGATGGATGGATGTAGGGAGGCTTAGATGGGAGCTCAATCCACCTCCATCGATGTTGTTTCCTCTCGCCGCGTACAGGCTCCTCGTGCAGTACAAAGCATAACATTGTACATTCCGGACATTCTCCACTCTCCACGCGAACACTTCCACCCACACAAGCATTCGCTGCCGGTGCATTCCCTCTCAACACGCACCTATACACACACACACAGACACACATCACGGCACAGATTCCCGTAATCCGATTAGCCCAAACCTAACTGCTTGCCGACCGGCAAACGCATCGACGCGGTTTGCTTCCCATATGCCATCATAGCCCCGTCGAACGTTTGCTCGAAACTGACATTGCTATGAGTTGTTTTTGATTTCCGTCGCTACTGTTGGCCTCCACACTACACCCCAATTGCCGAACCACCCGCCCGCGCACTGATTGCTCCGCAGGTCGACATTTCGCAGCTTATCAAAAACCTACAAACCCACGTTGGACTGGAATGGCATCTCGTGCATTTTTGACGATTGATGGATGGAAAGCTGGATCCTTGCTGAGGCAAAAACAAACATCACACGTAGATAATGAAATTGCTTCACGAGCCACCGCCAACGACTGCACACACAGGTTGCATGTATGGAGTATATTAGGATTCCAAACCTCCCGGATCCTAGTAATGGATTCTTATGAAAAGTATTCTCTAGCTAACAGTTCGATGGAACGCCGTTCTACCCTACTCACTATTCTCGGACCAAAATTTTGAATTTTTCCTTTCTATCGGAAATATAATTGGTTTTGCAAACGAATATTTTCGACACGTAGCAACCCTGAAAGGTGTTTTAGAGAATAATCTAACCTGATAATCAAAACGAAAAGAATACAGCCGATGCCACCGGGGTCCTAGTTTAAAGGTTCTGTGTTAAGAGGCTCCAAGCAGCTATAAGTTGAAGGTCCTGAACATATTCATTACACTCACCGTCCAGTTTTTTTTTTTAATTTAAATTCAGATTTCGTAGGAAGTATTTTTCAGATAAGGAATCACATATAGATATAACAACAATTTTCCTCAATATTATCCCAAATTGTCCAAATTGTCCACGCCAAAACCCTCATTTTCAAAAATATCTTCGGCTTCTTCTTCTTCTTCGCGATCGTCTTCGGTCTCGCCTGCCATTAAGAGCTTACAAGACTTTTTCCTTTTGTATAAAGATAGTCACTCCTCTCGTACAAGGGGAGGGTACGGTCTCGGTTGGGATTGTATGTGTAGTATATACGATGCTGGGTGCACTTTCGTCGATCGAAAAAAGTCTCTTGCCGAAAACATGAAAATAAAAAGAGTAATTACGGTGTAGATAATTACATGTAACAACAATAAAGATTAATTAATGCATTCTTGAAGACTAATTTTTGCAAATTATTCGAGAATTCGGGGTATAAGCTATTTAAGCGTCGTATATTTTTCGAATCAAGTCAGTACCAAATTATTAATCTGTTATTAATTATGCCTCATTTACCTTTTTCGCGCCAGGTTTATAAAATATGTTTTATTACAAACAATATTCCTCATATTTACTTTATTCCAAAAACCCAACTTTTGGATGGGCGCAAAATTGATATCAGGAAGAAAAGCAATGTGTAAACGCGAAATTGGATAAAAGCCAATGAGCTAGAGATAAACTCAGATGCGTTTGAGATAAAAGGTGATACGCTATTTCAATCATGGGTGGCTGAGAGGCAAGTATAGATGGCACCAACGGTAACACATGTAGAACGATACATGAACAAAACTGAAAGCTTAAACTATATGTTGTACCAATCTAACTACATGCATGTAACTAATAGAGCCACAAAATCAATAAACAAAACAACTCACCTTACAAATAGATCTCTATCGGAATTAGTGAAAATTGTGTCGGTGTGTCTGGTACAGGTAATTAAAAGTTTAAATGTTACATTGGTTTTTACTTATGGCCGCTTGCAAATCGTAACATAATGTTTTGTTTTATCATGAAACAGTTAATTTTTTAAAACACTGGTTTTTAGCGCGTAGGAAAAAAGATTCCATCGCAATGGTATCATAATATAAATCAATTTGTTTTTCTTTTTTATTCGTAACGTGTTTGACTTTGAATGTGTTATTTAGAATAACAACTTGTTTCTCATTGTTTATTCAAATAAAGCAATGTAGCATCAGTACTGTCCTGTAGGTATTGAATTAAAAATGGCATAATTTGTTGAATTTAATACTACTTTTTCTGTGTAATTTGGTTAGAAATAGACACTTACAAATATTTTTGTATAAATGAGTCATCTTCGTTTCAGATCCAGATTCGTTTCCCTTAGGAAACCAATACGAGCATGCAAATTTGAGTTGCCATTTTTTTCCCCATCAGACAACGAGTATCATCAACTACAAAAAAATATAATAATCAAACATGCACTCACATACACCGACACACACACACACACAAACAAATAAAATTGGAGCGGGAGGGACATGAACACAGAAAATGACAACTGAACACAATACAATACACTACCGCACATCCATCATATGGATCCGTCATTATCGTCATCGACGTTTGAGGCTCGTCCTTTTCCTTCTTTCCAACATTCCTCCGCGCCCCCCTCACCTGAGTGGGATGGCAACCAATCACTCGACTCTCGCATTCTCGTCGAAATACCAGATGAAGTGAGTGTTTTTATTTCCCATCGACGTGCATTGTTCCATTTCCATTCTCCCCTCTCATTTCGCCATCCGTGCAACCATTTGTGCAATTTTTCATTCAGCTTCAATCATTTGATTTCATCTTGATTGCCCACCAACGCTACGCTTTTCGCCTTCCAGCCCGGGGAACTACTAGATTTATTCCGTGCCTTTGCCGAAATACGTGTTTGGGCGGTTGTTAATTCACATAATCAAAACCAGCCTACTCGCCCAGTCACCCGCGGCCAGCTCGCCATTCCGCCACTCCAAGCTGGCTAGTACACCGGGTTATTGGAAACCACTCCGCTGCTGCTGCTTGTGACTATGATAGCTGCTCGACGTGCTGTCAAATCTAGACAAGGAGGGCCTCCAAAATAATCAAAATTTAAATCAACGTTTGCGTTGCGTTTTCCACGAATCAGAAATGTTCATACTTACTAGGGGTACTTTTTGTAATATTTTTTTATAATATAATGTACATCAAAAAAGTTAAGAGCTCTAAGAACACAATCATAATTGAAAGATGCATTTTACGGTTTAGCGTATTATTAGTGCGTTAAGCGAAAGGTACAGCATCGTTTTATGTGAAGTTCATTGACATGATTAGAAATGCTAAATGAATTTTATTATTATTTTTGGAAATTAAATAATTATGCTTATTTACGATTATTACCGATTTGTTTACTCGCTCAATATTGGCGATTGACATTGAGACGAAAGAAGCCTAACGACCCAAAGTCTCTATAAGCCCTAAATACTACTACTTGGTCATTTACAGTTAACGGTAAAGTCGTGTATGCATGTACTGAGTCCGGAAACTTTCAGACAACTGAAATGAAGACGAATGAAAGTTTCTGGTGAATAAAAGTTTGTTGCACCTTTAAAAAGAGCTGTCAAAAAGACCGCTGGTCTTACAGAATTCTTTTAATGTTGTTGTTTAGATTAAGCTTGAAATATTATGCTTGAAAATGACCGCTGTTTGGATAATACGTTTAGTTAAGAAACACATACAATAAAAACTATAAGTTGTCAATTATTACAGCTTTGGTAGCGATTTGCCTGCAAAATGTTTTTCCTGTCGAATCTTTTCAATTCCAGTCTTACCACAAATGAATTGAACAGCTCATAAGAAAGAGGCAATCGCCATTTCGTAATTAACGATGGCAAAGATTTCAATGAAAAGGTAAACATTCTTCAACGGGTAGCAAGTTTCAATTTCCTACCGTGACAAGCTCGTCGAGTTTTCCATCCATTGCTCGAAGTGTGTCTCGATCGGGAAGCGGAACGAGCTCGTCAAAACTCCACTTCGTTGTGGTCAATTTTTAACCTAAAGTGGCCTTTACCATACCCGGCTGAAAGTCGGAACGTTTTGCGCCGCAGCGGTTTACATCTTGGCCATTTCCTGAGCTTCTTAGTTTCTTTCCAGTGGTTTTGAGTCCAATTGATTTCAGGTCGGTCCAAAAAGAACCGGCACTAGTTCAAACTTCCACGAATGCACTCTGGGCGAATGCGCCGGGCTGAGAATCGAACGGACTTCTGTCAATGCACCACCTCTCAGCTCTGACTCTTCCCGCCTTCTTTCGAGGGCATGGGATTTTGTGGGTCAGAGTCTGGGCGGTACCGAAGCTGCATGTCATTAGGCTCCTGCACCTTTCGATTTCCCGGCAAGGCGTCTGGGTGGAAAATGGGTGAATAGTTCACGAATAGGAAGGGAAGGGGAAAGAGGAAGAAGAGAGGAGACGATGCGCGGTTCGGTGGAAACCAATTCAGCAGGGAGGCAATACAAGTCGAGAGGCTACGTTCGAGAAAATGGAAATTTGCGGTTAAACGAAACAGATCAATCTCAATTTAAAGTTCTCTCCTGTGCCGTTTTGAATGTCGCTCGGTTCTAAGTAGAACCGTCCCGGCGCTGGAGCGAATGAATTCCAAAGGGCCTGGGGTAAACCTATACGAAGCCCTGGGTTATCTTAACGCAACGCTACCCTTTTGGAACGGGGAAAAATGGGGGAAAACTCCTGGCTCGTGGGACATCGGAATGGAAAATGGAATGCGACAGTTTGGAGGATTTCCCTGGGAGGGGAACCCGATATGCTTCGCTTACGGTGACGGTTTTACGGTTTACTCCTCCCTCCTCCCAACCTCCGTCCCTTTTCCTATTGCCATGCGGCTTTCTTTTCCTGTTCAGAACTTTCGTCCGCAAGTTGTGCAAAATTAAACAATTAAAATGCAAAACGTAGGAACCAAAACCCCAAAATAAAAACCCGACCTCTCTGGTTCCCCATCGCCATTGCATTGCGTCAGGTCCTGGGCCAATTTCTGTCTCTTACCCCTAGACACTCTCTTTCTCTCTTTCTGATTTTCCCCCTGGCTCTTTCTATCTTTGTTTCTCAGCGAATGAAATTGGTTGAAAGATGTTGGAGAACCATCGCTTCGAGGGTTTCGCTTAGGGAAAATGGAGGGGAAGGGAGATTTACTTATAGCGACCTCGTTCCCAGCCAGGTGTGTAAGGGGTAGGCGTTACGTCAGGGCTGTTGGCTGTTTGTCAGACCCGATTCCGAACTGGAAAGGATGCAGGAAAAGTTCACCAGTTCGAAGATGGGATGCAAATCACTGCAGGTGACGGAAATAGATTTCGCCTGCACACAATCTCGCGGTGTACATCTCTAACTACTCGGTCTTCATCGGTGGTCAAGAGAGTTACTCGCTACCATCGTTTGCGTTCTATGTTTTCTTTTTATTCTTGCGCTAAATCAGTAATTTGTGCGCGTATTTACCCAAAAGTTAAAATCTTAAATACTGTGAGATCCTTTGTAAAACCTTCTTAAGTGTAACAGAACAGAACATGGTAAAACCATTCCCTTAAACCATTACTTTACTGTGAGAACTTAAACTAGCCTGAAGAACCATCTTACATTAGTACGCATTAGAACCACTCGGTAACATGAAAGTTATGTATAAAGCCACCCAAATACAGGCACAGATCGGTAATGATAAACCTATAATAAATTCTAAAATCGACTGACATGTCAACTGTTATCGCAAATCGAAATTTTCAAGATGATTTTCGATTTTTAGAAAAAACAGCATTGCGGGTGGACAGAACACTTCACCATAAAAATGGTAATTTATGAAATGTATTATGACACTCCGAAATATGATGAAGTATACAAATCATAGAACGATTCATCGAATTATCAATATGGCTGACTCATACTTGAAACAAAAATGCTTCATCATTTAAAATAAAATTAGATCCATTGACTTAAGCCGAAAAAATCTTTGGGTCCGATGCTTTTAGATCGTTCGTGATTGACCAAATATTGTAAAAACCACATAAAATCATCTAGCTATTTGGGCTATTCACACTTTTAACATAACTCGTAATGAAATGTCGAAACAAACAAGCTGATTGAATAATTCGAAACATTTTGGTCTGATGACACATTTCATGGCCAACATTTTAATGAACTTTATGCAGGTTCGCATTGTCTAAGGTAGTTTCTGTTGGTTTAATACGCATTGACATTCACTGGTTTTAGGGAAGGTTTTTAGAGAGAACTAACATAGTATTCACAAGAATTTCAAATTTTTTGACTTGGCTTTTATGGCTAACTTCGAAGGTTTTAATCACCATATAAATACTGAATAAAACCTACTTTAGCTAGTACCCCCATAATTTAACATGGATGAGACTTGTTTAAGGCTATTAGGCATTGGAAATGCTCCTTAAAGTTCTAACCGTTTAAATAGGTTGCGCGAAATACCTTCCGATTGTAGCTAATTTTACTTAATCTCTCAAAAATAACATAGTTCGTGCACTACTGAATTGAACTCTTTAATGTGAAATATTATTTCTGTTAACTGTAAAAGTGTGTTTAATTTTGTTTGAGTTTATCAGTAATATTGCTTTCGGCTGCAGTTTTGTTCGAACTTTGGGGTTCTTTCTTTTCATTTCATTTCTTCATTTCAATTCATTTTATATGAAATTTAAAAGCTCGAATTTTAGCGATTGAATTTTAGCGATTCATTCTTTCCAATTATTTCAATTATAATTCTCAAGCTTGAATTTTAGCGATTCATTCTTTCCAATTATTTCAATTATAATTCTTCTTTTCCATAAAAAAAAATATAACAAACTATTTTACATTTTTCCTGTTTAACTATGCTTAATTCATGCAGATATAATGTCGGTTTTTGTGGCTAGTTTATATGTTTTGACAACTCATGAAGCGATTTCGCATTTATCTGTAATAGATGTTTTAACAGAGATATTTAATGTTGCTAACCGTTGGTTGACCGTTTGGATCGATTATTCTTCAAGTGGTGGAAAATTTACTTTTCCTACAAATGATTCGCTCATAAAAATCAAACATAGTACTTCAAAGATCTTGCTTGCAAAAAAGAAACTCCTAGGTTCCGGAAGTTAAGATGATGGCGACCGGAGTGAAAAATAGCTGCAAGCGAGAGCTAGCGATGCGGGCCACAGGTCACACAGAAGCAGAAGTTTTGTTTACTTTTTATCACGCCCCGACCCACCCACACACGCTCGATTCCTCCGAGGCACTTGGCGCGTCTCCCTGCGGGACCACCTTGTTGCACATCCTCACCACCGCCACCTGCCAGCGCCGTAAATGGGCTGGGAAACGATATAGTTCGGGAGACTTTAAAACTTCAACCACAATTTCCATGAGTGCCACCACGAGCGCTTGGGTGGCGGCCCACCCGAAGGCTTTACTTCGAGCTCCCCTTTCGTCCGGTGCTTCGCAACCGCCACGACGACCAAAAGTGAGGCCACAGTACGGGCCGGGAAAAGTTGGCTGGTGCGTTCGGATGGTGTTTGTTAAAAGACAAATTTAACTTTCAACTCGCAAACTCCACCGAAAGGCCACGTTCTTCCGCTTTCCCACGTTATTGACGACGCTCTGGCGGAAAACGAGAGCAAGCAGTCGATGGAGGAAGTTTTCGTTGCCTATTAGCAGTAGCAGTAACCCTCCGTGAAAGATCCCCCAAACGTTGGTGCAGCTAACGATGAATCACTCTTCTTCGCAGCTGACCCTGGTCGAGGTTGGTTTTGCTTGCCGAGCGAGATGGGTCGGTCTTAATTAATTAAATCAAACGAGAAACCGTATGTAAGTAAATTTCATTCGTAAGAAACTCGACTCAGGCTCACTTGCAAGTCGATCCCATGCTCTCCGCATCGCCGGTAAGGCTGTGGAAAAGAAACAGCACGAGAGCTTTGGAAAACTCCAAGTCAAATAACTTGACCTTAGGAATGTTTTTATGCGCATCACTGGGACTAAGAAATAAAACTTAACTTAATACAATCTTAATGATCGAAAAAGGCACCCGCGATGTTCGCGATGCGATGAACGAAGTCATTGAACTTAAACAATATTATCGAATTTTTGCTATTTGCACTCTTGCTTCAAAGGTTTTGTGAAAAGAAATTGAACGAAAATATCGCCTGGATTCTTTGATCAGATCCGGACAACGCACAACTTCTGGGATTTAAGATGAATTCCGATCGGATCATCTAAATCAACCCAAGTTTATAATTTGTCATTGATTTGAGTTTTTTCTGCTTCCAATTACGAGCTTGTTTTACTTGCTTCAGAACTATAAAAAAGGGCAAACGAACTGGAAAGATTATAAATTCATGATCAAGTAATGGAATCAAGATGAAGATGCATTAAAAAACCATTCAACTCGTTTGGAAAATCGAACGATTCATTTACAAACGGCAAGCTGATCCGATAATGGTTTGTATTGTTACTTCATACCTACGAACCAATATCAAACAAGGAACCAAACATTTCCTTCTTCGTGCTGTTCCTTTCTATTGTTGTGCAAACAACGAGCTATCAATCTCTTTCTACCTCTCTTTATTTCTCGCTAAGCGGCACCCACCAACACACACACCCGAGCTATCCCTTGCTTACCCGAGGTGGGTAAAAACCTCGCCCAGAAAACTCACTTCGCTATATTGATAATCAATTAATTATACAATTTGCACACAATTTTCAATTCAAACAACCCCTTTCACGCCAGGGTCGTTATGGCGGGGTGAATAAAGGGGTTAATAAAGAGGGAGGTTCTCGCCGGCCGCAGCCCAAGGACGGGGTTTGGGTTTGACGGGTGCCCACAATAGCTGAAGCCGATCGTCAGACGCCCGACTTGGCGTGGTTATTATGGAACGTTTCCGGCGCGACGGAGAAAGGAAATTGTGGGGAAATCGTGGGCAAGGGGTGTGTCACTGACGAACAGAACAGCCGGAAGAACAGCCGGGATGATTGAAAGTGGAGCGAATGATAGTATCGATGGTGGAAAGCTAACAAAAAGGTGTTGTTATTAAATGGCATTAAATTATCGAACCACGGCAAACCATTTTCCACTTTTACTTGCTCGAAATTTCTCTTTCATCATTCACCTCGCGTAACATCCACGATTTCTCTTTACCAACCAAAATTACACACAAAGGTGCTATTTTAATCAACTCGAGTTATGTCTTTACCTGTTTCGTACCTTGCATAGGCCTTATACCACAAAATTTCAATTTAATGAACTTTTAATACAGTCACATTTTCGAAATAAATTAAATGAAACATACAACTAAACCATTTTCACTAAACCATTGGAATGTTAATTTTTGCAACTTGCAAATTGCCTTCATATCGTCCAATGTTTTCGCAATTTTGTATCTTTTAGTGTTTAACTGTAAATAATTGCTGGGTTTCGATCTATATTACGATTACGGTAGAAGGAAAGTTTCATCGACACAGAGGATGTTTACATTCGTATCGAGGAATTTTGCAACCATAAAATTCAAAGTTTCGATGAGTAAATATTGTTCTTATTGATAAAAAATGTTTGAAAATCATTGTTTTCCACAGATCCGTCGATGGGAAACTTTTGGTGTAAGATTATCTACGTTTACCGTACTGAATCCATTGCTTGACAAACGAGTGTAAACTAGTGGATGAAAAAAGCGAAGGTGGAAATTTAATTTGAATTAAAAGACGAGTAAGATTGCCCAGTAATTAATTTTCTTTTCTTGCGTGAACGTACCGGCGCGGTTTCACATTTCCCTTAGCTGTCTGACACATTCCCTTAAATGATTGCAACGTTCTCTCTACCGTTTGAAAATAT